>JASANB010004380.1:0-138219 GCA_030248155.1 Sabatieria punctata | reverse complement strand
AGGGGCCGTCAGTAAATGTTTTGGCCGCCAGCCAACCCTCGCCGGGCCATCGGGAGATGGCCGCTGGCCGGCCGATTGTAAGTTGATACTTGACAAGCAGCTGTGGAAGGGCGCTAAGAACAGATATGCAATGCAGGGCTCACGCGCGCCTATGGTATAATAGCTGTCAATCTAATCTGCTGAGGGCCGCCGGTTACTATTGGCTCTATGGGTGGCCAGCTGCTGTCAGAGGTCACAGGTCAGATTACAACTCTGACAGCTCAGGCCATCTCTCATTTGCCGCTGGACGTTGGCGGGCGGCCTAACTCATTTACTGATGGTCCCTAAGGGTGCCAACCACCCCTAACCTGGACCACCCCTAAACAAGCTGGACTAGCAGTAGTCACGCCACATGAAACGGTTCATTTTAGTTTTACACAGGCGTCATACAGACAGGCACTTAACGCCGTTTATGGTACCGACACCATATAGGGTGCCGGTACCATATATGGTACTGGTACCGAGGGTAGTGCTACCAAATATGGTGCCCCCACGTTTAGCGACTGTGGTGGTACCATATATGGTACCCCTACCCATGGCCATGGGTGCCGGTACGATATATGGTACGAAATCTGAACAGAGTGGTACCATATATGGTACCAGCACCAGTAACAACGCAAAGGTGAGGGTACCATATATGGTACCGTCACCTTATATGGTACCGTCACCATATATGGTACCGGCACCTTATATGGTGTCGGTACCATAAACGGCGTTAAGTGCCTGACTGTCATATGCTAGAATAAGCATGCAACATTCCAGTGCTTATAGCATTAAGACCAGAAAATCTCAATATCTAATATTTGAATAGCTCACACTCCCAATACCGAATACTTCATTAATAATGACAAATTGATGCTTAACTTGTACCGATTTTGGATTTTGGTTGATTGATGGAAAAACAGCTTTGTAAAGCCAATCATACACTGTAAGTTCAATTTAAAAGATTGTCAGTATTGCATTGCACATCATACATGGGCTGGGGGGTAAGGGGGTATACCCCTCCCCCTCAGCCGGCCATACCCCTCCCTCCCCCACCCCCCTTATTTAAGGCAAAATAGGCGTTTTTTGGCCTTTTCTCGGGGTGGGGGACACCCCCCCCAAGGTCTCCACCCCCCCCTACCCCCCTCCGGATTTTTCCGGCCCATGTATGATGCACATTAGAGCAAAACATACGTAAAATTTGTGCCCATAGACAGGTTAAGTAACCTTTTGTATACTGTCATCACAGCTCAGCTGCTGTTTTGGTTTTGTGAGGTTTTGGGTATGAGCATGTCAATCTGTCCCCAGCTGATCAAAGTTACTTTGCAGTAAGCAGAAACATCCACTGAAGCACGGATTTTCTTCTGGGCATTGGACGGACTTTGATTGTATGTATGCGTCAAAGAAGAACTGTGAGATTTTTCTTGGCAAAGCACGTGCAGGCAATGCAGAAACAGTTTCGCTCTCAAACAGATGGGTTGCAGTGTGTTCAGGTTGCTTGCACTGCAGAAACTGGATAAACGTAGTGTAATAGCATCACAAAATTGGTCAGCTGAGACAGCAGTAGACAAATAGAGCGATTCTAGGTGTTCCAAATTGCTACCTCAGATTTGTTGAGATCACATGATCATCTTTGACCCGTATTTATGACTTACTTTGTGGTGTTTGTGGCAGTGGTTGCTGTTTGTTGTAGAGAATAATTAAACAGTAGAAATAGAAAAGTTTGTCCAGTTTATGCTTATAGATTTTCTAGACCTGAAAGGGGCCGTGCATAATAAACTGGTGTTCAAAAGTTCAAAATTTGTATGCCCACCCATCCCAACATTTTTTACATTTTCAGCATGACCGCCCTAAAAACTCCAAAGTTTTTCGGTGACCCGCCTGAATTAAACTTGATACTGTCTCCATGAATGGAAAATGTACAATTTAATGTAAGATGTAAAATGTAGTATTGTATAAAAAAGTAAAAGCTAGTAAGTAAGTAGTAAAAGCTATGAAAAAGAAAATTTTTAAATTTTTAACAGTAAACTACCATTTTGGCAGTTAGAAAGATGAACTGGGTCGAGTTTTCCTTGTAATATAGTTGCAACAAAATCTGCTTAGACACCTAAAAAAACGTTGACGTTTTCGATGATACCAAACCCCACACCTGCAACGTTTTTCTGATGTTCAACCGAACAGCCCCCCTCTAAACGTTGTAGTTTATGGACAGCTCCAAATAAAGATGCACGTTGTCATTTGTACAGGCTAGCTGAGCCTGAAGCATATGAGTGGAAATTGCGGAAACTCTGAGGGGCAGCGCTCGGGTCCTCTCTGAGTTTTCAGGTTATCACCAACATTTGGCTCACTTGTAATCTGACCGGCTGATGAATTTTTCAAAAATTTTTTTTTAAAATTATTCTTCTTAGTATATACTAAAAGCATACATGGGCAGGAAAAATCTGGAGGGGGGAATGGAGACGTTGGGGGTCCAGAAAAAAGGCCAAAAGACGCCTATTTTGCCTTCAGTAAGCGAAAATTTTCTCCCTCCAGGGGTGGGGGAGGGGGTATGGCCGGCCGAGGGGGTGGTATTGGCCGGCGAGGGGAGGGGTATACCCCACACCCCCGGCCCATGTATAATTAAAAGAGGTCTTCCCCACCCAAAATTGGCCTGGATTGGGCCCTCTGCGATCATCGCCCCCCACCAGCAAGAGCCGGGCCGGCTCAGCCCGTTTAGGATTTTCGGCACGCCTGGCCGGGATCAATTTTTGAGAGGCGGGCTGGGCCGGCCGTGTGGGGCATGCACAGCAGAAATTTAAGAGCGAAATTAAAATTAAGCACAAAATAGAAATACACACTCGTTTTTCTGTTTTAAAATGCTACTTTTGAAAGCTTAACTTTAATTTTAGCTTTCAGTTTGAGAATTCAGACCAAATTTTCAAAACTTTAGTTAGACAAAGCAAAAACCAATGGGCCGGGCTGGATTTTGATGCCGGGCGGATATCCCTCTGCTGAAAGGCCTGCTGGGCCGGGCTGAGCCCAAAAGAACGTGCCCATGAATGCTACCTTATTCCATGGTGGGGGGACATATGGACCTAGAATCGATCCATAAAACAGAAAACAACTGGTGTTAGTAAGCCATAAGCGCAACACAAGATCCACACGACTCAGATGCATTCAGCAGTGCCGTGGCGATTGCCTTTGTGCGGGTGTAGTTATTGGCTATTTGGGCTTTGGAGCTAAGAAGTTGATATCCTGTTCTTTACATCTTGGATACTGACTCCAATAACTACACCTTTATTCATATGTATATCCACTATTGTGATAGGGGATACTTTGCAGAGATTTTTGTGTATGTGTATTTGATTAGCAAAAGTCGATAAAATTTCAAACAGAAGCGTAAAATTTCTATGTTTTGCTGCTGTAATAAACAGCAGATATGCTCATAAAGCCTTCAAATGGCCAAAGTAACTCGATTTCTAAGTTATCCAAGGTTTCAAGCAGTAGACATTGAGTTGAGAGATTTGATTTTCCTAGCATTTCTGACTGAAAATCGACCAAAATTTGCATTTTCAGTACAATACACATACATAAATATACACAAAAACACACATTGTTTTGTTGAATGTGTGTACACAAATTACCATGCACATTTGAAGTAAATGTGCACATGCACATGCATACACATACACAAATACAATACGAAACAACAGTAACTTTGACTAGTAGTCATAACAACACTAGTATAAGAGCCGGTCTTATAGGTGGAAAACTCCAGCAAGTAGTATGAGTTTCAAAATATAATTATAACTATAATTAACTTTCCCTATTTTTGTAGAAATAAAATTTTAATTATAATTTACTTACCAAATAATTTACTTCTATTAGTAAATTTCTAAAAAAATATGATTAAAATTATAACTGTAATTTACTTGGCAACAGTAGACGGGAGTCCCTATCGTGAAGGGCGCCAGAATTGTGCACACTGGTGTTTCACAAGCAATTTTTGAAAGTCAGAAATATTTGAATTTCGCTCTAAAACCCATCTAGTGGAAATCTGGAAAGCTCGTCACAAGCCATGTCGAATGGTGGGAGGTGCAGTTCTCTAGTTCTCTTCGATTAAACGTTAAAACCGGATAATGAAGCACCCATCATATTGGAAAAGTCTGTCATGCAAATCCCTGGTTCAGACCAAGAAATACTTAATTGATATTTTTTACGGATTTTGAGCTGTTTACATGGAAACACTGCCCTCACAAATATAGACCAGTTGTGTAAGTTTAGGCAAAAGCCTACTCATCTGTCCAGTACTGTGATCAACAGAAGCCGTCAGACTAAGCACATTTCAAAGAAAAATAACAAATACTGTAAAAATCCCCATCAATGACAAAATTAACATAGGAAGTTACTAATTTAGCAAAAAATGATGATTTGAGATGTTTCAACCGCTTTTTAAGAATCGTTTTTGCTAAGTAAAATGTTTACAAAATTCATCTGAACTCAGCAGGATTCTTGAAATTTCTGAAATCAAAAGCAACCGGTGTACACCCTAGAATGTTCTGATTGATAAAATTTCTGAATTTATTTGTCAGCTTAGCCCTTAACATGCATTTCGCGAGAAAGTCAGCTTACGGGGGGCAAGGGGGTTCATCTTGCCGATCCGGCTAAAATTTTATGAGCATAAACTAGACCACGAACGATGACCTTCGGCGCATATTAGAAGAAAAACACCCCCCTAGAACCGGAGCTACACCCCCTCAAAGTTGGCTCGCCAGCCGTTTTTTGGCCAATTTTTGGACCCAAATTCAAACGTGGGCCGTTTGCGCATTTCTAAACCGACAGCTTTGGCGTGCGCACCAATCGATAGCTATTTCAAAATACTTTAAATCTCCCACTCAACTTTTTCCGTTCCTGGTTTAGCAAGTTATTTTCCGAAATGTACCAAAAATTGCGAAAATTCACCCTCATTTTTTGCAAATATTCGCCCATAACTCCAGCCACAGAAGCGTGGGCCACCTGGAGCTTTCTTCAAAGTTAGCTCATAGCTGGCCAAACATAATCCACACAAATTGGTCAAAATCCAAGTGGTGTCGCGGGGGAGTTTGGCCCTCTCAAAGGTTTCCGGAAAAAAAAGTTTTTGCTCAAAATTAGTTTTCAAGTAGTCTGTCTGATGCAGTTTAATGAGCTGATTACGAATATGAGCTCCGTTTGGCTAGACTCGCCCTGCAACGGGAGATATGCAAGTCCAAATTTCCGAAAATCAGTGCCCCCTGGTGAGCATATCTTTTGATGGCTAGCCTAAACCGAGTCACGGGGCAGTTTTCCAGACCTATTTTAGCCTGCTGAGTTCAAAACTAACTTCATTTTTGCGCTACGACCTTCCGTTCGTGAGTTATTGTCAGTTCAAAAATCACTACTACAAAAAAGTGCAATTTTGGTGGTGCACAAAAAATCATTTTTTTTATCCAGGCCCAAAATTTTATTTCGGACCAGCTCACCGGATGTACTTTTGCCCACTGATTCCAAAAACGACTTCAGTTTTGCTCTAGGAGGTCTGCTTCCCGAGACATGGCCGTTCAAAGTTACGCGGCAAATCTGCACTTACAGCTCTAACTCTGTTTTGACCTTCAAAATGGACTGCGTCGATTAGAGCCGCTATTATTGCTTTCGCTCTGTTCTACTAGATGTAGATTTCTTCACTACATCCGAAAATGACCCATTTTTTACTGTACGACATCTCCTTCAAGAGATATGACCGTTCAAACTTTTGCGGCAAATTCATACCTAAATCGGCTATGACCTATACCAATCTCCGCTCCACTGCCCCTCCAGGGAAATTGCTTGTTTTCTGATTGGAACGCTTTGTTGGAGCTGCAAAATTGATCAGTGCACTACTTCAATCTCCGCTCCACTGCCCCTCCTGGTAAATTACTTGTTTTCTGATTGGTACGCCTTTGTTGGCGCTACATAACTGATGTGAGCACCACCTGTTCAATCTCTGTTCCACTGCCCCAGTACTGCAGCAGGAGAAGCCAAGGCCAGGTCCTACGACCTACCGCCCCTCAGCTACAGCATTTTAGCCAGAGCAAAAAAATGGTAAGCTTATCCGTGCTTCTGCTGCTGTATTATTGTAGCTGTTTGTCAATTTACTTTGTTTTCACACTGCTTGCTACATATACTGGTTTTCAGAAGTCTGCGGCGCCCTTCTTACTTGCTCTCTGGGCAGCTGTGGCGGAATCGCAGGTTGTAATAAACGAGGTCAATAGCGTCGTGTGAGGCAGGAGAGCTGAATTCATCGAGTTGAAATACACAGAAGCTTGTTTGTTCGTGAGGCATTCAACAGCAGATCATGGACCAGAGTTGCAGGATCTCCAGATATTGGCTATCACACCCTTCCACCCAAAGCCCCATTTGCTTGTTCTAGATAGAAATGCAGTGGCGCAAATCCATCTCGGAGTAAACTTGACCATTGGGTTCACAGTGCTCACAGTGCTGATGAAGGTTCGAGTTCATTGTTAGGTTTTCATTTCAACAAAGACAATCCCTACTTTCTAATCGGTCCACGTCGCCTGAAACCAGATCTCATTCTCGATCATCGAACTGTAAAGGTGTTCAGTGCCAAGTTGGTGTGGAAGTTCAAACAAAATCCAACTGTCTATGCTGAACGATACCGGAAAGAACAGCAAAACTCGCCTCCAAGAGCCTACAGGATCGTTCGTCCAACACCTGGTCGAGAGAACAGCTGTTATTGCCCAAACGCAGTTTTGGAATTGGTTGAGACAACTGCTAAGGAGCAACCTGAAGATCTGGATTCCAAGTGAGATGTGTTTGAGGAACGTGTCTGACGCATAACGTTCAGATGAGGCAAAGGGCTAGGGAGTTGCACAACAACTTGGTGGTCGCTGATCTAGAGCTGTCAGACCTCCTGTATGAGCTGTATGGTGACTGTCTCTATGGGCCTAACATGAAAACACATGAAGCATGAGAAATGTGTGGCAGACCATGTGGCAAAGATGAAGTGGCAAATTTCTGTGAAAAAAACGTTTGCACATTGGAGACCCTATGCCTACAGCAGAACGATACAGAGTACACAGTGACTGCAACTAGTTGTGGCTATGGCCGAAAACGCAGTTTTTGGGAATTGGTAGAGATGACTAATACAGAGGAACTTGAAGGTTTTTATGCTTTTTTCATCTGGACTCATAACAGGCAAGTCTTCAGACAGCTTGTGGGGTGGATTCATTGTGCTTTTCTTTGAATTTTGTTCCACTCATAACAGGCAAGTCTTCGAACAGCTTCGAACAGGGTGGATTTATTGTGCTTATCATTGAACTCCGTCTCCTGCTCGTAACAGGCAAGTCTTTGGACAGCTTGTGTGGCGGATTCGGTAGGTCAGAAATAAACTTTGCAAGATGAGGTGGAACAGCAAAGGCGAGCTGAAAATAACACAAAGCATGAAAATCTATCTAACATGACAGCCTTACAAAGACCACACGCGGTACTAATGGAGACAGCCCGCTAGCAGGCCATAGCCGATTTAGGTATGAATTTGCCGCAAAAGTTTGAACGGTCATATCTCTTGAAGGAGATGTCGTACAGTAAAAATGGGTCACTTACGGATGTAGCGAAAAAATCTACATCTAGTAGAACAGAGCCAAAGCAATCATAGCGGCTCTAATCGACGCAGTCCATTTTGAAGGTCAAAACAGAGTGAGAGCTGTAAGTGCAGATTTGCCGCGAAATTTTGAATGGCCATATCTCGGGAACCAAACCTCCTAGAGCAAAACTGAAGTCATTTTTGGAATCAGAGGGAAAAAGTACATCCGGTGAGCTGGTCCGAAATAAAATTTTGGGCCTGGATAAAAAAAATGATTTTTTGTGCACCACCAAAATTGCACTTTTTTGTAGTAGTGATTTTTGAACTGGCAATAACTCACGAACGGAAGGTCGTAGCGCAAAAATGAAGTTAGTTTTGAACTCAGCAGGCTAAAATAGGTCTGGAAAACTGCCCCGTGACTCGGTTTAGGCTAGCCATCAAAAGATATGCTCATCAGGGGGCACTGATTTTCGGAATTTTGGACTTGCATATCTCCCGTTGCAGGGCGAGTCTAGCCAAACGGAGCTCATATTCGTAATCAGCTCATTAAACTGCATCAGACAGACTACTTGAAAATTAATTTTGAGCAAAAAATCTTTTTCCGGAAACCTTTGAGGGGGCCAAACTCCCCCGCGACACCCCTTGGATTTTGACCAATTTGTGTGGATTATGTTTGGCCAGTTATGAGCTAACTTTGAAGAAAGTTCCAGGTGGCCCACGCTTCTGTGGCTGGAGTTATGGGCGAATATTTGCAAAAAATTGAGGGTGCATTTTCGCAATTTTTGGTACATTTCGGAAAATAACTTGCTAACCAGGAACGGAAAAAGTTGAGTAGGAGATTTAAAGTATTTTGAAATAGCTATCGATTGGTGCGCATGCCACAGCTGTCGGTTTAGAAATGCGCAAACGGCCCACGTTTGAATTTGGGACCAAAAATTGGCCAAAAAACGGCTGGCGAGCCAACTTTGAGTGGGTGTAGCTCCGGTTCTGGGGGGGTGTTTTTCTTCTAATATGCGCCGAAGGTCATCGTTCGTGGTCTAGTTTATGCTCATAAAATTTTAGCCGGATCGGTGAGATGAACCCCCTTGCTTGCCCCCTCTCTTCGTCACATAAGCTGACTTTCTCGCGAAATGCATGTTAAGAATGCCTGAGTCCAAAAGTCATTTTGTAAAAATTGGACAATTTATATCACACTACCCCATCTAACGGAGAAGAAAGTGATGGACTATGTAACCATATTATAGGTCCAAATGAGAAAGCAGTGTCCCTTCAAAGAGTCGAGCAACTGACTGGCAAAGAAATAAACTTCCATTGCGCAGACATAGTTACAGAGAAAGAGAAACTCGCAGGTCTCTTCCAGCAGGTGTGTCTTTCGCTGCTTTTATATTGCTTTGTACAGTTAAGTAAATGCATTACAGTATGACATTGACTGTGTCTTGCACATGGCAGCACTAAAAGCTGTGGGTGAATCTGTCAGCCAGCCGCTCAAATACTACCATGCCAATCTCGTCGGAACACTCAACCTTCTGGACGTAAGACTGACAATACCTAAGAAATAGCTCATACATGTAGTAGGGGTCTGGGGGCTACCCATAGCTAGAAAGGCCAAACACCCTCACCCCCCCCCAGACAGGTTAAGGGACCCCCGACCCAGAAATACAAGTAGTAGTAGTGGTTCCAGTACTAACAAACTGGCTACGAAATCACTAACTTTTAGCCTAAAATTCGCTTGAATAGCCGTTGGAACCGAATTTGGCATTTCCACTGCTGATATTTAAGAGAAATCGATGTTTTTGGAAGCCCTTTTTGTCATTTGTTTGCTTGTTTTTAGCTCTATTTGGCAGTTTAAAATAGTGATTTTTAGCGTCCTTACTGAAAAAAGTGCTAAAAACGCATTTCCAGGCGTTTTGGAGCTTCTTGAAATTTTGACCCCACTCTGTGCAAAACCCTCCTCGACCCGCCCCTGAGGAAACCCCCTACCCTCTCCCCCAGGTCGGCCCCTTAGCCGGATTTTTCCGTAACAGCGCCCACTGTATTAATGGTATCACAAAACGTACCCAAAATGAGTAGCGTACGCTTCTGGACAAGGCTAGGCCTGGGGCCGGATAAATAGACATAGAACATAGCACGTGCTAGGTGGGTAGCACATGCTAGGGGTAGCACGTGCTAGATCTAGACTGATCTAGGTAGCACGATTTAACCGTTTTTAATAGAAAGTGCTGGAGATCTAGTACGTTCTATGTAGCACATGCTAGGTAGACTGACTTAGATTTCTCCGCATTTGCTTCTGAAAATGATTAGAAAAACCGGCAGAAAAGACAGGAAGAGCCATTTTAACCCTCAAATTGGAAAGCAACTCTTTACCACTTGAGTTTTGACTATGATGTTTACCATACATGTAACAGGTCATCCGCCGATAGGGGGAGGGGGGTTGGGGGGGCTGGCGCCGGCCGTGGGGGGGTCTGAGCCAAAATTTTGGGAGGGGGTAGGGCACAAAAAAACGCTCAAAAATCGAAAAAATCGCAATTTTTGGACTAAAAATCGCCAAAAATCACTAATTTGGGCTGAAATACAGCTAAAAAGTGCTGTTTTGCAGGCGATTTTGGCAATTTTTGGGTCTGAAATTGTAAAAAATTGCAAAAATTTGCTTAAAATTTACTTGCCAGAAAAATCGGAGGGGGTCAGCGAAATCGTCTCGGGCGGTGGGGGGTCCCCATCCAGGGGGGTCTGGCCAAAGTCGGGTGGGGGGCAGACCCCCGAGACCCCCTGTTACGTGTATGATGTTTACACCAAAACCTAGTGGGTTTTTCTTAAAAAGTCTTGCGCTCTTTTTAGGTTTTGGACCTCAATTTTGAAACCAAAAATTAGTAAATGTGCATATTCATGGAATGCTCATTTTTCCGCCCAGCAATAGAACTGAGTAACTTCAATCGTTCAATGTTTTTTTGCGAATGAATGTGATCGCACAAATAGAATTGCATTTTGCGTTCCCTGCTTCAAGCTTTCACTCAATTTAAAATGCCTTTCGTATATGTTTTTGCTTGTTTTTATTCATTTTGCATGCCAAAAGTGCTAATCGGGCTTTTTTCGGAAAGGATCCTATTTTCGGAATTATCGTTTATCGCAAGTGCAACTTTGAAGAATTGGGCCACCCCAAAAGCCCCTAAAATCCAAAATTATAAATGAGAAGGAATTGAAAATTCTACCACCGTGAACAGAAGTGCTGCAGAGTATGCGCAAACCTCTGGCTTTTTAGTTTTGGTGGTGGCCCAATTCTTGAGTTGAGACCATAAACGATACCGGGTTATTCCGAAAATTAGCCCCTACCCGAAAAATAAGCCCGCTTAGAAGTTTGGCATGTAAAATGAATGAAAACAAGCAAAAACACACAAACGACATAATAAATTGAGTGAAAGCTTGAAGCAGGGATCGCAAAATGCAATTCTATTTGTACCATCACATTCATTGGCAAAAAACCATTGAACGATTGAATTTACTCAGTTCTATTGCTTAGTTGCTATTAGACTGAAAAGCGCGGGAAAATGAACATTCCATGAATATGCACATCGATTGACTAATTTTCGGTTTCAAAATGGAGGTCCAAAAAGTACTGTTATTTAAATATATTAATATTAAAATAAAACTATTATTAATATTGCCATTTTAATAGTATTAAATCTATATTAATATTAAAATAGAAGGCCTACTATTATATTAAATTAAATTAAAAATACACAAAGGGGCTGACTATTAAAATTTATTTTTAATAGTATTTTAATAGCATTTTAATAGCTAAACGTTGTTTGACAATCGAGGAGTTACCTACAATACTATTTAAATCATAATTTTCCTCAGAAAAAGACGAAAATTGAAGATTTCTAACTGCCCCCTGAATCTCGAATGTGTATTCACTTGGAAATAGTGGAGCTTTTCTGACTAATAGGCATGAATGACAAAAGGACCTGAATCTATATACGTAGTCAATGTCAATGTAACAGTCTTTCCTTTCAAAGCTTTCTCTTTAACTATGCATCAATAGTTTTTTCTATGGGTGGCTGTGTTCGAATGCAATTTAAAACCAGGTTCAGTCAGACAGAGTCATTTTAAAAAGAATTGTTATAGTTTTCCACAGAAAAATGGTTTTAAGGTGCATCTCTGATTAAATTTTTATCTAACACAAGCAACTTCAAGCAAAAGATGTTGTTTTACCAATTCGCTGAAGTGCCTCCAAAACTTTTCGACTGCATTTTAGAATCTACTATTAAAATGCTATTAAAATACTATTAAAATTGTTATTTAATAGTATTAATATTAAATCTAAATTAAAATTAACAGAGGACTATTATATTAATATTAAATTAAAATTAAAATTGGCTAGTTCTATTTTATTAATATTAAATTAAAATATAATTTCACTATTAAAATTACAGTACCAAAAAGTTCCAAAACCTAAAACTAGCCCACGAGTTTATACGAAAAACCCAGTAGGTTTTGCTGTAAACATCATAGTCAAATTTCAAGTGGTAATGAGTCCCTTTCCAATTCGAGGGTTAAAACCTTTATTAATAGAAAGTGCTAGATCTAGCACGTTCTAGGTAGAACATGCTAGGTAGACTGACTTGGATTTCTTTGCATTTGCTTCTGACAATGATCAGAAAAACCGGCAGAAAAGAAAGGACAGTGCAGTTTAACCCCCGAACCTCGAACTAAGTAAATTCAATCGTTCAATGCTTTTTTCCTAATGACTGTGATCGTACAAATAGAATTGCATTTCGCGTTCCCTGCTTAAAGCTTGCACTCAATTTATAATGTCTTTCATATGCTTTTGTTTTTTTTTATTCATGCCAAAACTACATAGCGGGCTTATTTTTCGGGGAGGGGTGAAGATGTGCACGGGCACCTTTTTTCCGGCCTGGCCCGTCCGGCGGGCCGATCAGGTGAGGCATGCCCGGCCCGCCCAAAATCCGGCCCGGCCCATATATATGTATATGTACAGGGTGCGTCAAAAAAAAACAACCCGGCAGATTTTTTGCTGCAGCAACCGCAAATCTCAACCGATTTGATTGAATCCTGCTTTAAATGAAAGATAAATAAATTCTTGAACGACTGGTGTAGCTTTTATTAAGATGCGTTGCTTAGTTCCTGAGATAATTGCTTTCAAAATCAAAACAGAGATTTTGGCAGTGCACAACAGAGATTAAAACAACCCAGCAGATTTTTTACTGTAGCCGCCGCAAATCTCAACCGATTTCAGTGAGTCCTATTTTATGTGAAAGATAATTTTATTCTTGAAAGTTTGGTGAAGCTTTTATTAAGATATGATGCTTGGTTCCTGAGATATTTGCACTCAAAATCAAAACAGATTTTGGCTATGAACAAGAGCGATTTTTATTATTCTGTTGCACTTCATAATAACTACTGCTCAGGGCTAACGTAACGAGGTTTTTCTGGTGCCACACATGCTTGGTTACTTCATTTGTAAAGGTCTTGTTGCCCCTCAGCAGTAGGAATCCGTTTTGTTGTGAAGTGCAACGGAATCGCTCTTGTTCACTGCCAAAATCTCTGTTTTGAGTTTGAAGCAAAATATCTCAGGAATACTGTTATTTTACTATAGTATAGTAAAACAAAAATTAGTAATACTAGTGGTATTGACACTCAGCCCGACTTTCCTCCTTCCACAGCTACACCAGTACGCTGCCGTTCCTCAGCCTTCTTTTTATCTGATAACAATCAATCACCACTCCTCCGTTAGCCGTGCAAAATCAGAATGTGGAACCCTGCATTTTGGTATAAACAGAATAACGCAAGACAAAGGCGGGAAAACCAAAAAAAAACAACAAATGTCAGTAAAATCAAATCACACTACATACTGTAGATTTGACACTCCGGGCCCAGGAAGAGCCCGAGCGCCAAAAACCGTAAAACGTCTCTAGTATCGGGGTTTCTTCTGACCACTAGCCCAGGCTTGCTTGTTAAAACGATTTCGACCACCCTCAGAGCGCATGAAACCGTTGTCAGCCGATGGAAACCCACGACCACTATCCTTCGCCGGAGAATCGGTGTACTCGCGTTTAACCAAAAAAGTCTCCGAACGAACCCGGCCAGTAGGAGCAGGAATAGTGGGTACAGAAACAGTCTGGACCGGATTGGGTGGTGGCGACTGGCGGTGCGTAGTGGGGTAGCCCCGGCGGTGCTGGCGAC
The DNA here is from genome assembly GCA_030248155.1 of Sabatieria punctata. Lineage (NCBI taxonomy): Eukaryota > Metazoa > Nematoda > Chromadorea > Araeolaimida > Comesomatidae > Sabatieria > Sabatieria punctata. The sequence goes on along the minus strand of JASANB010004380.1, from coordinate 124,421 downwards.
GCTTCCGTTGACGCAACAATTGATCATGAATTTTGACTCGGCAGAAGCGCTCCAGGTGTTTCCAGCGAAAACAGTACGTACAGAAAAACGGCGGCTTCTGCTGTTGCACGGGTTGTGTGGGGCGGCGCCGACGGATGCCTACACGCTGGGCCGGTGAAGCATCACGAATGCGCCGTTCGGGGTAACGGGCAGGCATGCGGTCAGAAACTTGACGCACCGGCACAACTCTAAAACAAATACACGCATAAATCAGATGAAATAGCTTAGTCTTCGACCGTCCCTTCAAGGGGTACCATCAGCTTTACAGCACGAAAAAATGATTTGCCGGAAGCAGTTTGAACATGGGCAGACCGGCAAATTCCGTCAGAACCCCGTACTAGTTTGGCTATGCGAGCCAGTTTCCATTGCGAGCGAGGCGCCGGTTCCTTTAACAAAACTACAGTACCCTCCTGGGGCACTAACTCACTAGCACCATGGCCTCGTTTAGACACCGTTTGAGCATGTATCTGCCTCAGGTTAGTCAAGTATGTAGCTTGCCAAATCTTCCAGAAAAAGTTAAGAGTTTTTTTAGTCTTGTACCAATAGTCTGAAATTCGCTCTTTAGTTTTGGTTGTTTTGGAGGGGGGAGTAAAATCGGGATCGTCTTCTCGCGGTAACTCTGGAGTGACCAACTCCGGCCTCCCGCCCAACAAATGCGCTGGGGTCAAAACTTGACCAAACGACTCAGAGACAGCAAGCAATGGTCTGGAATTAAGCACGCCTTCGATTTCGACTAGCACGGTTTGTAGGAAGAAAAGAGACGCTGACTTGACACCTAAAACACGTCGCAAGGCACGTTTAACATTTTGCACCAACCGTTCATAAAAACCCCCCATCCATGGGGACAAGGAGGGTATAAATTTCCAGACAATTCGCTTTGACGACAGAAAGTGCTGGAATTTACTCATATCTAGCCTGCCTTTATCCCAAAGAAAGCTGAGGGAGTTGTTAGCTAGCTTGAAATGCAACGCATTGTCCGAAATAATCAATTTAGGAGTGCCACGTCTGCCGCAAAAGCGGCGAAACGCATTCAAAAATTCGTCTGCTGAGCAGTCTAGAACAAGTTCGAGATGTATCGCACGTGTGGTAGCGCAGGTGAATAAACTTATCCACGTTTTGGTTGGACCTTTGTCCCCAGCAACAAAAAGCGGTCCCAAATAATCTACACCAACGTTTTCAAAGGGGGGTCGCCTAGACACACGAAAGGAAGGCAACGGAGCGTGCGCAGGCACAGCAAAGGCGCCCCCACTAATTCTTCGGCAGAGCCGGCAAGCCGAAAGCACTGACCGTACCGCCCGACGACCCTGCGGCACCCAAAACTGGTACCGAAGCTGAGAAAGGGTGTGATTCGGTCCCGTATGAAAGAGCGAAGCGTGCGTGGTTTGAATAATTAGACGCGTCAACCAGTGATTGCGAGGCAACAATTTTGGGTGTTTAGCGTCCCAAGCAAGGTCAGAATTTCCCAGCCGGCCTTTACAGCGCACAATATTGTTCTCATCCAAATAAAGACCCAACTGGCGAGCCAGGGTGGTTGGGGTGGAGCTGTCAACTAAGCTAGCGATGTCCTTCCGAAATTCTAAACGCTGAACCCAGCCCACCCACAAATCCACTGCCTGAGAGATTTCTTGAGGCTCTAAAGGGGCAACTTGCGAACAGTCCACTGGTTTCTGGTTTCTGTTAGATTTGCGTCTTTTCGTGCCTTTACGCCCCAGAAGGCCCTTCCAGCAATTTTTGGCCCGCAGCACGAAAGCAGTTACACGAAATAATTGATTGCTAGAAGAAAATCGTTCCACCAACTGCAAAAGAGGGGGCGGTTCAGACAAAATCGACATAACGGCGGACGGTAAGTGATCGACACTGGTGTCGGTTTCTGACTCCTCAGCAAAATTTTGAGGATATCGTTTGCTCTGTGGCCAATTTTCGAACGAAGTTTTCAACCAAGGCGGTCCCTCCCACCAGAGGCTGTTAGACGGTAAATCAGGGTACAGCTCTGGTTTTGTGGGAATGTCTGCAGGATTCCCTTTGCCTGGAATGGAACCGACCGATGCCAATTTATACGCTAAAATCTCCTGGATGCGGTGATGCAGCCATTTTGGCAAAATTTTATCGGTCTTGAGCCATCCCAATACACACTCAGAGTCAGTCCAAATGACCTGTCTAGAAATCGGTTGGCGAAACTGTCCAGAAAGAAATTTTAGGACTCTGACTCCGAGCAAAACGCCCAACAATTCGAGGCGGGGAAGGGTTACCTCCTTTATAGGCGCCAGCCGATTTTTTGCGAAAATGAGAGCTGTTCTAGTGGCTGTAGGCGACTCAATACGTAGGTACACAATCGCACAGTAGCTGCGTTTTGAAGCGTCTGAAAAACAGTGAAATTCAACAACAGCATCAGGCAAAATTGGACCAATAAGTCGCGAAAACCGAACTTCAGAGACGCGAGCGATTTTAGCTAAATGTTTAGCGCAAATGTCTTGCAGATCGGCCGGTAATGGGGTGTCCCAGTCAAGACCCAACCGCCACATAGTTTGGATGCTTAGGCGAAGGGGAGCCACCAAGGGGCACAACAACCCCAGAGGGTCAAAAACAGCTGCAGCAAATGAAGCAACTTTCCGTTTGGTCAGAACGGCAGTGGTATCAATACCCTTGGGGGTGACAACAAACAATTCGTCTGACTGAGTATCCCATTTGAGACCAAGTAGTTTAACAACCGTGAGCGGATCACGGTCGCACTCGGGCACAAATTGCAAAAACGCAGAACTGTTAGATGCCCATTCACGTAGATTCATCCCTGCTAGAGCAAAGAGTTCCTTAGCGCGACGATAGAACTCAGTGGCTTCACTGACAGAGGGGACACAAAGTAGTACGTTATCTACGTATATGTTCTCAGAGATTTTGCGGGCGATTGGGCAAGAAAATTCGGCTTTGTTGAGATGGTGCCGGATAGTAGCTGCAAGAAGGAAGGGGCTACATATCAGGCCGAAACTGACGCGTGCGAACCTGAAAGTGCGCAAATTAGTTTTATCGACACTGCCACTGCTCAAGTCGGAAATCCATAAAAAGCGCATCAAGTCGCGTTCGTCTGGGTGAACGACTACCTGCAGAAAAGCCTTCTCTAAATCTGCCATGAGGCCAATTTTGTCTAGGCGAAAGCGCAAAAGAAGTCCACAAATGTCCTCCAGGTCTACGGGCCCACAGTACAGATTATCGTTTAGACTGCGAGCTCCTCTGGACGCGCGGCTACTGGCGTCATAAACTACGCGAATTTTTGTAGTGAGACTACTCGGTTTTATGACGCAGTGATGCGGGACGTAATAGAGAGGACCAATGGCTGGCTGATCATTGGCAATCTCCTCTATTACGCCCAGCTCTAGGTATTCCTGGAAGATAGCGTTATATTGCACCAACAAATCGGGAGAAGAACGTAAACGCGCCAAAAGCGTGCGTAGTCTATGCAGCGCCACAAAATAATTGTCTTGCACAACCACTTCTTCCAACTTCTTAGGATAACGGACTTGGTACCGCTTCTCAATAGGCAAATACTCGATGGATTGGTTGAAGCTGTCTTGTACAAGCTCGTCCTCCGGCGATTGTTCGCGCTGCGCAATGCCAATCGCTTCTAAACGCCATAGCCTTTCTAGCGCGTCTGGTTGTTCGACTGAATGATGCGCCATGATGTGCGCTACTATCGTACTAGAGTGGACTGCTGGCTGCTGCGCTAAAGAAATCGAACCGGTTGGCATGAAGCCAAGTTTGGAATTGACCAGCGACAGAGACGGCCCAATTGGAATGAGTGGCTCTAAGTGAATCAGCTGAAAGAAAAAATCACCACCCATAAGCAGATCAACGTGGGCCACTTGGTCCTGCAAAATTCCAGGATCTGCCAACGGAAACCGATTCAACTCTGGCACGTAATGAGAGGGCAAAGCAATTCGATGCAACGGCTGAGTAATCTGGTCGCACAAGGTAGCCGTCACAGAGATGTAAGAGCCGTCAAGCAGTGCCAAACGAAAACATACACGCGCAGACCGGTAGGCGCGAGGCGCCTGAGCAAAACCGGACACAATAAAGTCGTCATTAGCAATCGGAGGAAGGCTCAACTGAGTAGCGAGTTGCGTGCGAAGGAACGTCTTCTGACTCCCCGAATCTAACAACAAACGAGCGCGCATACTACAACCAGTAGCAGGGTTTGAAATCTGAGCCATCGCGGTTAAGAGCAAAACCTGAGAATTACTCTCTGACACGGTCAACGTAGCGGTAGTTTCTGATTCAACTGGCGCCGGAACCGGATTTACAGCCACAACAGACTGTGGTTGTTCTGACAAAGGCAGTAAACCATCTACTGCAGGCAATGTAGTGTGCGTACTGCCAACAGGTCGATTCTTAGACACACCTTGAGCGACGGGTTTCGAACCAAATTTAGTCATACAGAGCGAGCGATGGTGGTTCGTTCCCTGACAATAAAAACATTTCTGCTTGCTGGCTTTGCAATCCTTGATAGCATGCCCAGTACGCAAGCATTTGTAGCAAGACCTAGCCGTCCGAATAAAATCGTGCCTTTGTCTAGCCGTAGGCAGTACCGTACACTGATCAGAATAGTGCGCGGCCGAACAATACGCACATTTCTGAGCAGTACGAGCAACTAGAGCGTGCGCAGTAGCAACATTCGCAGGCTTGCTATGCTGCGCTTGTTTGTACGTAGCATTCGACGCGGGCGACGGCAAAAATTGCTGCATTAAAGTTGAAAGCTCGACTTCTTCCGTCAGAAAGTCCCTAAAGCACTTCAAGCGATCGGTCGTAGTGAGAAGCTTAGGGGTCAAGTCTTTCAGCAACCGAAATGGCAATTTTCGAATCAAATTGTCGGCTAAAAGTCTTTGTTCGGGGCCATTGGACTGTCTCAGCTGATGCAGACCTCTCAAATGTTTTTCAATAGTCAATTGAAAGTCACGCAAAGACGCTGCGTTATCTGACCCAAATTCTGTACACTCAAGCGCGCGATAGTGAGCCGTAATTAGTGCACTGTCACTGCCATAGCGCTGCTGCAAAAGCGCAATAGCCTCGCCGTAAAGTTCATTAGTAATCGGCAAACCATCGACCACTCTCGCTGCCTCCTCTCTCAAAACCGATTTCAGATAGGAAAATTTTTGACTGTTAGAAAGAGAGGCGTTTCTGTGTATAGTGGTTTCGAAATGAGCCCAAAATTCTTTCCAACTAAAAATATCGCCCGAGAATGGTCGAAGTTCAAGTTTAGGCAGGCGCACAGTACCACTACCAAATTCTAAGCGAGCTGTGGAACTGTTGGTGCCTTGCTGTTGCTGATTGCTAAACATGAATTGCGTTTGCAAATTCGACACCTCTTCTAAACACCGTTTCACCTTGCCTTCTTGGTCTTGCCTCTGTTCATCGGCTAACCTCTCGAATTTGCCTAGCAATGTGCTAAATCTATCCTCAGTGGCTTTAATCTGCTGCGCACACTGCGACTGCATCCATTGCAGTTGTTCGGTATGACGCCGTTCGGCGGCCTCTTGATGCTTCAAAAAACGTTCGTCCGCACTGGCAAGCTGCCGCTGGAAGAGAGCAAACATTGCAGAGAGCTCTCCACCTACGGTACCCGCATTTGCCAACGTCGGATCGGCCATACCGCCGGGCTGACTGACAAACGACTCATCCAACGACTGGTTTGTCTGGTTGTCGGTCGGCTGTTCCTGACTGACGGGTTCAGTCTTAGCGGTGGCAAAAGTTCGACTTATAGTCAAGAGTTGGCTACTATACTCCCCTAGTTGGGTCTCAACAGCATCGAAGTGAATTGGAAGGTCCTTCGCTTCGGGATCTGACGCTTTGAAAAGGGGTAGTAACGCAACCCTTAAATTTCTGCATGCCTGCAGAGCATCAGAGGTCTTAGACATACAGGCTTCCACCTGCGCGCACTCAGACTCTTGCGAGCCGAAAGAGGCATCATTGGAGGCAGCAAATTGGATTTCTTTAAATTCAACAGCAAGATGAAGCACTTCTTCAGTCAACTCTTCTTTTTGCTCTAGCAACTCTATCTTTCGCGCTTGGCGAGTCCTAGCTGTTTCAGGAGGTCGAGTAGCTTTTGCATCATGCGACATAACTCGGTCAGGCTGTGTATAGCGATAAACAACAGCAATCAAAAAAGCAACTACCTTTGCACAGGCGAGCGAGATCGACGAAACTTGTCACGATTTTGACGAGCGTGCGAAGGCATGACCAGCTCTGATGCACCACTTTGTCGAATCTTGACACTCAGCCCGACTTTCCTCCTTCCACAGCTACACCAGTACGCTGCCGTTCCTCAGCCTTCTTTTTATCTGATAACAATCAATCACCACTCCTCCGTTAGCCGTGCAAAATCAGAATGTGGAACCCTGCATTTTGGTATAAACAGAATAACGCAAGACAAAGGCGGGAAAACCAAAAAAAAACAACAAATGTCAGTAAAATCAAATCACACTACATACTGTAGATTTGACAGGTATTTTACTAGTAGTAAAATAATAGTAAAAAGTAAAATTAACAGCCAATAGTAAAGTAAAAATTAAATTAAATTACCAAAGATCGTCAATAGTAAAATGGAAATTTTACTACTATTTTACTAGTTTTTGGTGAATTTCAGCCACTATCTTGATCCAATTTGCAATAAAACATGTGTGGATCCACATTTGCCAGTCAAATTTCACACAATCTTTGTCTCCAAAGTTCTGCAGAATAAAGTATCATGATCAAATTTATCAACTATTTGGATTAGCATCAATTATTCACTAAATCTTTGCATCATTGATGATGCATCCCACAATATGACTAGTAAAATGGTAGTAAAATAGTAGTAAAATTAGTGAAATTATTAGTAAAACAAAAATTAGTAAAATAGGACCTGCTTGGTAGTAAAACAAAAATAAAAATTAAATTGACGGGCTGAATTTGTAGTAAATTTAGTAAATAGTAAAATAAAAATCCACTAGTAAAATAACAGTACTCAGGAACTAAGCATCGTATCTTAATAGCGCCTTCACCAATCTTTCAAGAATTTATTTATCTTTCATTTAAAGCAGGATTCATTCACATCGGTTGAGATTTGCGGTTGCTACAGCAAAAACTCTGCTGGGTTGTTTTTTTTGACACACCCTGTATATACAAATTTGTATACAGTATAGATAAAAAAAATGTCCCATCGCTTTTTCGGCCTTCACTCAAACGTTTCGTTCTCAGTCACTTCTTCACCGATTTGGCTCAAATTTTCAGGAAAAATTAACAACATGGTTGGCTAAATATTCTGCTAGTTTAGTGCCAAAATTCCGACTCATACTGGTTTTATGACTCGAAAACTAGGAATGAGGGTGGTCCACGCAAATTTATTTTTTTTCGGTAATACAAGGAGCACAGTCCTGAAACTTGCAGGAATGATTGTTGTTGCTACTGGGCATAACATACTAAGCGGGCAGCCCTGTAGTTCAAAGGGCACTAAAATGGAGGAATTTCAAAAACATGAGTGAAAATCCCATACCGGAGTTTTCCACTTATAAGACCTGGTCTTATAACTGGAAAATGCCCAAATTTAGGGTCACTTTTTGGCGCCCTTTTGAAGACCATGGTCTTATAACTGGAAAATGATATTTCATAGCAAAAAAGGATTTTTGGCTAATAGTTGAATTTATTTTTCAACTAGATGACTGTTCCAGACATGCCTGACCAGTTTACGCTTGACTAGTAAAACTTTACTTGAAATTACAAAAAGAAAGGTTGTGTTGAAGCATAGCAGGTACTGTATTGCGTTCAAAACAAAAATCAGAATCATGTTTTATCTATATTATGTACTTCTGCCTTTGTTTTCTCACGATGGACAGCTTTTGTTCACTTAAAAAACAATTAATTGTGTGCTAAAATCGGTCAATTTAACTAAGACCATGGTCTTTTAACTGGAAAATGGGTGTCTATGAAGCAAGTTTTCTGACCACCTATTTGAAGACTATGGTCTTATAACTGGAAACAAAAACCTATTTAAAGACCATGGTCTTCTAACTATGGTGGTCTTATAAGCGGAAATCTCCGGTAGTTAAGAAATCTGCACCTTCTAGAATCAAAGCACTGAATCTGTTGTTAATCAACACAGATTGTAGCAGGAAGTTCGACAAATAAATGAACCTAATATTTAAGCTCTGTTCCACACCATAGTAACCATCCCTGCAGCGTTTTTTGAAAATTGAAAATCTTTAGAATCGTCATTTTGCCGGTTTTACGAAGAAAAGTCATATTTCGTCATGTTTTTGAAATTCCCCCATTTTAGTGCCCTTTGAGCTACAGGGCTTCCCGCTTAGTATGTTATGCCCAGTAGCAACAACAATCACTCCTGCAAGTTTCAGGCCTGTACTCCTTGTATTCCCGAAAAAAATTAGATTTGCGTGGACCACCCTCACTCCTAGTTTTCGGGTCATAAAACCAGTATGAGTCGGAATTTTGGCACCACACTTGCAGAATATTTAGCCAACCATGTTGTTAATTTTTGCTGAAAATTTGAGCCAAATCGGTAAAGAAGTGACTGAGAACGAAACGTTTGAGTGAAGGCCGAAAAAGCGATGGGACATTTTTTTTATCTATACTGTATGTACAGGGTCCGCCGAAAAAATAACCCAGCAGATTTTTTTTGCTGTAGCAACCGCAAATTTCAACCGATTTGAATGAATCCTTTTTAAATGAAAGATAAATATATTCTTGAACGACTGGTGTAGCTTTTATTAAGATGCGTTGCTTAGTTCCTGAGATAATTGCTTTCGAAATCAAAACAGAGATTTTGGCAGTGCACAACAGAGATTAAAACAACCCAGCAGATTTTTTACTGTAGCAGCCGCAAATCTCAACCGATTTCAGTGAGTCCTATTTTATATGAAAGACAAATTAATTCTTGAAAGTTTGGTGAAGCTTTTATTAAGATATGATGCTTGGTTCCTGAGATATGTGCACTCAAATTCAAAACAGATTTTGGCTATGAACAAGAGCGATTTTTATTATTCTGTTGCACTTCATAATAAAACCGATTCCTATTGCTCAGGGCTAACGTAACGAGGTTTTTCTGGTGCCACACATGCTTGGTTACTTCATTTGTAAAAGTCTTGTTGCCCCTCAGCAGTAGGAATCCGTTTTGTTGTGAAGTGCAACGGAATCGCTCTTGTTCACTGCCAAAATCTCTGTTTTGAGTTTGAAGGAAAATATCTCAGGAACTAAGCATCGAATCTTAATAGGGCCTTCACCAGTCTTTCAAGAATTTATTTATCTTTCATTTAAAGCAGGATTCATTCAAATCGGTTGAGATTTGCGGTTGCTACAGCAAAAACTCTGCTGGGTTGTTTTTTTTTGACACACCCTGTATATTTGAATATACAAACCCACACTAGTTGACACCCTTTTTAAAGCCAGACGCAGAAGCTCAACCCTATACATCAAAGTGATCACTTGAATCTAAGCCTGAGCTCCAAATTGAGGCTTAAAATTTAGTTGGTCGGCAGGTGGGGTAAAGGCTCATGTACGAACGGCACCAAGGCTGAAATTACTGCTAAAATAATTCTGCATACGGTAGAACGGCGCGTATTTTTAATTCATTTGGGGCAATGCTAAGCTAATCAAGGTGTTCTTTTTTGTATTCTGCTGTTCTTTATACATGCCCGATGGGCATCAAAATCGGGCCCGGCCCGGCCCGGCCCGTGCACATCTCTAGGGAGGGGGCATATTTAGGAATAACCCAGTATAGTTTATGGTTGCAAGTGCAACTTTGAAGAATTGAAGCACCACCAAAATTAAAAAGTTACAGGTTTGCGTATACTCTATAGGAGACATAGGCTAGTATTTCAGTTGAGGGGGTAGAATTTGCAGTTCCTGAGGGTGGTAGCGGCCGGCTGAGGGGGTAGGTCAGAGCCTGAGGGGGTCAAACCACTGAGCCTCGCCCTTTGCCTATGTCTGCACTGCAGGCTTTGGCATTTATCGCTAAAAATTTTCTTTATGCCTTCCCAACGGAATTGGGGAGTACCAACCAACACCAATACAAGCCAATTATTCTGTGTATATGTACATACAGTATAGATACTTCTGATTCGTATCTGTCAATAATGGACTGGATACAAAACGAAAGTTAGTTAGTGCTGTAGAAAACAACGGTCGACAGGTTTGGTCCAAAATTTTGTTATCCTATCAATTAAAGCACATCATCTCCACTTTGAAGGAGCTAGTGGTTTATCGATCCTGCCGAATACTGTTATTTTACTAGTTGTTCAACTTTATTCTGTACCAGACAGAAGAGGACACGCATACTCATAAGAGCCATTCAACGCGCTGCCCTTGACTAGAACACCTACACTACATACATACAGATAAAACTCATACATTCTAAACACTCAGATCAATAACTAAACTTCGACCAGCTCTGTCATAAAACTGTTGAGATTTAACAAGCGTACAAAAATTGGGATAGTCGAGACTCTGTTCCTGAACAGTTAAAGAGTTCCAAGCTTTACAGCACTGTTGAAAACACGACCGTCTGCACCGTTCGCGCTGACAAAGAGGTATGACCAACTGTGCAGTGGTGCTCGATCTGGTTGCTCGGTTGGTGGCTCTCTGCTGCAGAGTACCAGTCGGCAAGTGTCTTTCTCCATGACAGTACTTCCAAATCAGTTTAAAACGAGACTCAAAAGCAAAGCGACTCAGGGAGGGGAGACCGATTAGCTCTAACATTCGTTCATAGTCTAGATTGTAATTATTGAGAATACGCTTACATACAAGCTTCTGGACACTCTCCAACGCTACCATATCCTTCTTGAAGTAGGGATAACAAACAGGGAAACCATAGACTAATACAGCCCTGATCAACGCCACATACAACAACGTAAAATATTTCTGACACACAAACGGACGCACAGTTCGACCCAGACAGCCAAGGACGGCTCGAGCCCGACTCACATTTCGCCGAGTATGATCGGCGAAAGTGAGCCCAGGATCAAGCTCAACGCCTAGATATCTGTATCGATCTGCTTCCACTATTGGCACACCATCAAGATACGGTACAGTAAGTTGAGCCTGATTAGGTGAGAGAGTAAAAGCCATGCTACGAGTTTTTGAAGTATTTAAAGTGAGGGAAATAGATTTAAAGGAGTCGGCAATGGCTTGTACGTCCCTGTTCACATGGACGGCGGCATCAGCACTGTCAATTGGTCTCAGATAGACCAAGTCATCAGCATAGAGGATTATTTCACCTCCAGCTGACAACTGGATCTCTGTGACCGCGTTCACAAAAGCAATGAACACAAGCGGGCCCAGGATAGAGCCCTGGCCAATGCCTGAGATTACTGCTCGTAAACTTGAAAGCGCTGCTCCAACCCGAACACACTGAGACCGATTCATAAAATAGGATTTGAGAATAGAAAGCAAATAATTGGGCACAGCGTAGCTAACCTGGAGACTAGTCAACATTCTGTCGTGTACGCAGGAATCAAACGCCTTGGCCACATCAAAGAATACCGCATTCACATTAGTAGGCATGTTCTTAGCTACGCATTTCTCGAACCCCTTAGTCACAACATACTCAAAGTAAAATAGTGCGTCTACCGTACTTCTATGCTTCAAAAATCCGAACTGAGTATCAGATATGTGTGGCTCAATGTAAGGCAAACAGTAAATATGGCGTTCTACTAGCTTAGACATAATCGGCAGCAAGCTAATCGGCCTGTAGTCACTCACCAGATCAGAGTTTGGCACCTTGGGAATTGGAACAACAATGGCACGCTTCCACCCGGCGGGCCACCTGCCCTCTGCAAGAATACGGTTGGCCAGGACAGCGATTGGCTCAGAGACAATATCGGCCGACTGTTTCAGCATAACAGAGTAAATGTTGTCGGCTCCGGGCGCTTTGGTTGTGGGCAGCTTTTGAAGTTGTAGCAGAATAAAGTCAGCTGAGCATGTCCACTACGGCTCCAGCTCTCCTGGAGGTGGCACTGCTGGTGGCACACCCACAGAGTCATTCCAGTGGGTATCAAACTGGGTAGCCAGAGCCTCGGCCTTTGCTCTGTCGTCATAGGCATGTGTGCCGTCCGGTAACAGTAGAGTGGGAACTGCAGCTTGGGGACCTTTGGTGGTGACACTGATATGATGCCAGAAAGAGCGCAAACTGTCACCTTTTGTTACCAGCTTGCAAACAAAGTCCAACTTGGCGCGCTTCACGTCTGCTTTGAAACGCTTGTTTAGCCGCTTGTAGACGGCCCAGTCTCGAGGCGACTCTGTCCATCTGTACAAATTACGCGCTTCGTTACGTCGACGTTTCAGTTGCACAAGGGGTTTGGTCATGTAAGCAAAGTGGTCATGAGTTCGAACAAGCCGTTGTGGTATGAAGCTGTTGGCTGCAGACTGCAGTTTCGACTCAAGAAGCCCAAGCGCATTGTCTACTGAGTCGGCACTAACTACCAGGTCAGCAAGGCTAGCCTGGCTTAGCTCTGCACGAAACTGTCTCCAGTCTGCCTTAGAAAAAACCCAAACCTTGCGCTGCACCTTTTGTTGCTTTGGCGGCTCAAATGGTAAGTGCGCCCACAGGCAGGCGTGATGATTCTCAATCGAACCGACCAGACCATATGGAATGTGAGAGTGAGAGGAGACGTAGATGTGGTCGATTGCAGAGTTCTTGTGGGTTGCCTCTTTGACAAGCTGGCGTAAACTGTTACTCTGACAGAACTGACGCACCGTCGCAGCACAATTAGGTTTTAGCACGTCCAGGTTGAAATCACCAAGCAGACACAAATTCTCTGCCGCAGTCTCCATAATAAAATCTGATAAGGCAGTAAGAAAGACGTCCACGTTAACTCGGGGCGGCCGGTACACTGAGGCTACGACAACCCGAGCTCGTCCGTCCGACAGCTAACTCGGCGGCCACCAGCTCGAGGTTGGGAGGAACTTGTTTGATTGGGCGGGGGTGATGGCGCTCGTTCACGTACAGACCGACACCACCACCGTTCATAGTGCGATCCTTCCTGTAGAATGTGTAGCCTGGAACGGCTACCTGACCGGATGGCACTTTGGAGGCAACCATCTTTGTCTCTTGGCAGGCAAAAGCTGCCGGTTCGTAGGCTCGACAGGTCACTCGCACTGTTTCAATTTTGTCTCTCAGAGAATTAACGTTTGCGCTGAGCAGACAGATAGCGCGGCGAGGGCAGGCTGGCTTGTCAAGAGAGGCCATGCTACAGCGCACAGTTGGGCGGCCTGCACAGCACGGCCAAAAAGTACACAGCAGAGAGTAAAGCAGAAAGCAGAAATTCTTGGTAACCAGCACACTCATTGAGGAGACGAAGAAGCAGGCAAGGTGCAGACAGGGTACAGGAATCGTTTTGTTACAGATGAATGTAACCGAAGTGTATTGGATTTTACGGCTGCTGCCATATCACTTTACTGATGATTGGTAGTCATAAAAGATTCTAGTGGATTTTTATTTTACTATTTACTAAATTACTAGTAGATACTAGTGGATTTATATTTTACTATTTACTAAATTTACTACAAAATTCAGCCCTTCAATTTAATTTTAATTTTGTTTTACTACCAAGCAGCTCTGATTTTACTAATTTTTGTTTTACTAATAGTTTTAGGGGTGGTGTCAAGTTAGAGTGCGAAACTCGCTATTTTCTCGCCAAAATCTCGTCATTTTCTCTCTATTTTCTCGCCATAATCTCGCTAAATTCTCGCCATTTTCTCGCTATTTTTTCGCTATGGTGCCAATCAAATCTGACAGGTCAATCATGGCTTACTGGTCAATTGCGTAATCACAGGCCAGGTCAGATGACAGGCCAACTAGCCCATCTGCTGGTGTCTGTTACACAGGGCCGGCGAGGCCCCGGCTTATTGCAAACGTTATCGTGCTTGCCCACACAGTCACACAGGTGACGAAGGTCAGAAAGAGCTGATCCCGAATGACACCATAAACACTTGCGGTCTGTTCAGTCTTGCTAGTTTGGAACGAGTGTATTCTGTTTGCGCCATTTCTATGTCTCCTCTTGTATTGTCTACTCTGTCTGTCTATTCTTGTATATGCATCCGTCAAACCAACTGTCTGTCAGTCTTCAGTGGGGTACATGGGCAGGGAAACGCCAACGGAGGATGTAAACTTTTCAAGTTCCGTGGCTGAGCTGGTCGCTGCCCAAACTGGGCGGGAAAAGTTGCATCATTCTTGAGGCAAATCAACAGAAATTTACAGTTTCAGTTTTACAGTCGCTTCTCTTATTTTTGCCCAATTTTGTCCTGACTACTACTGTAATTTTAATAGTGAAATTTTATTTTAATTTAATATTAATATAATAGAACGAGCCGATTTAATTTAAATTTAATATTAATATAATAGTCCCCTGTTAATTTTAATTTAGATTTAATATTAATATTATTAAATAACAATTTTAATAGTATTTTAATAGCATTTTAATAGTCGATTTTAAAATGAACTTAAAAAGTTTTGGATACACTTCAGCGAATTAGTGAAACAACATCTTTTGCTTGAAGTTGCTAGTGTAAGTTGAAAATTTAATCAGAGATCCAACTTAGAAGTATTTTGCTCTGGAAATTTATAACCATTCTTTTTAAAATGACTTTGTCTAAACATGGTTTTAAGCATACATGTAGCAGAGGGGTCTGGGGTGTCTGCACCCCACCCGAGTTAGGCCAGACCCCCCGGATGGGGACCCTCCCCCGAGACGATTTTTCCAACCCCATTCCGATTTCTCTGGCAAGAAATTTTTTCAGCAAATTTTGGAGAGTTTTTACAATTTCGGACACAAAAATTGCAAAAATCCCCTGTAAAACAGCACTTTTTAGCTGTATTTCAGCCAAAATTAGCAATTTTTGACGATTTGAGCCGAAAAACTGCGATTTTTTGCGATTTTTGAGCGTTTCTAGTGCCCAATCCCCTCCCAAAATTTGGTCTCAGACCCCCGGCCGGCGCCAGACCCCCAACCCCCCTACCCTTTGGCGGATGATCTGTTAAGGTATTCAAAATAGCATGCAGACAGGAGCTAGGTATGTAGAATTTGGCAGGAAAATATTGATGCATAGTTTAATGAGACATTTTTGACAGAAAAGATTGTTACATAGGTTATTGAGTAGATTCAGGTACTTTTGTCATTCATGCCTATTAGTGAGAAAAGTTCCACTGTTTCCAAGATTCGAGATTCAGAGGGCTGTCAGACACCTTCAACTTTTATAATTTTCTGAGGTAAAATTTTTTGATTTAAATTCTAGTCTTGTAGGTGTCTCCTTCATTGTCAATCAAGGTCAAACTATTAAAATGCTATTAAAATACTATTAAAAATAAATTTTAATATTCAGCCCCTCCTTGTATTTTTAATTTAATTTAATATAATAGTAGGTCCTCTATTTTAATATTAATATAAATTTAATACTATTAAAATGGCACTATTAATAATAGTTTTATTTTAATATTAATATATTAAAATCACAGTACTGACTACCTCCACCGCTAAGGGAGTATACCCACCATTATATCCGGTGGTACGCTACTGCTAACTGTAAATAATGACTCTGTGGTCAAATGGACACAGGCAAGCAGATGCAGTCAAAGAGATTTGCACTCAAACACAAACTGACGATTTTGGTGTCTGGCTAACAGAAGGGCGGCATCTTTCACACGTGCGGCGGCAACAGGCGGCCACCAGATACATCTAGCCGTCACTCAATACCTGTCATATAAGCCACTTGAGTAGGCCTTAGCTGTCAATCAAAAACTCGCTACACCTGTTCCGACGGACAGCAGACCAGAAAAAATAGCGAGAAACTGCAGAGAAAATAGCGAAAAAATGGCGAGAAAATAGCGAGATTGTGCAGAGAAAATAGCGAGTTTCGCACTCTATCTTGACACCACCCCTTACTACTTTTAATACTATTTTACTACAATTTTACTAGTCACTAGCGGCAATTTTACATCATTGTTGCCAACATCTTATGAATTAATGTTGGTGCTAATTAATTACTAAATTTCATCATGATATGAGGTTATCAAGAACTTCAGAGTCAAAAATGTGTGAAATTCGACTGACAAAAGCGCGCCCACACATCTTTTATTGCAAAATTGATCAAGAATTTGACTGGAATTCACTAAAAACTGGTAAAATAGTAGTAAAATTTCCGTTTTACTATTGACGGTCTTTGTTAATTTAATTTAATTTTTACTTTACTATTGGCTCATAATTTTACTTTTTACTATTATTTTACTACTATTATGAAACAAGAAATTGGAGGTTTTCCTGCTCATTAAAATTCTCTGCATGATTGTACGAGTCTGAATGACGGTGAATACAGTATCCGTGCTTGTCAGATCGTAAATTAATGAAACGCGGACCCCAAAAATAGGGAGATCACTACTTGCGCCGATTAGTGTTTTGAGTGTGTACGTTTTCGGCCATTTTTTTTGTTCCAAAAGGGCCACCGTCCTCGGACTTGTGCGAATATTGTCATGTTTATGCTTAATCGATAGCTAATCGTCATATCTACCCATATGCCCGTGGGCAGACATATCTGTCGGGGGACTGGAATGCTACGATTGTTTTAGTAAGTGGGGGTTCCGGGGGAAATCGGCCGATAATCGATGAAGTAAGGCGATATGACGAGCGCGTAATCTGAGATAGCATGCAGTAATTGGTTGTGGATGTACTGGTGCATAAAACAATAATGTACAATTCAAAAGTAGTTGTTTGATACCGGATTTGGTCATATTTGTTAAACATTTACAATTTGGGTGCGCATGTTTTACAGGAATCCTGTTTTACAGTGGGAAAATATCGAAATTTTAAAAACATATTAATATAACTATACATATATGTTTTTCGCCAATCAAACATATAAATAACACATATAGTTATATGTTTCTGAAAATTGAATATGCACATATTTTTAAACATAAAACATATTTGTGTAAAAGTCGCTTATTCTCATAAAATTTTGTCCTAATTTTCGATAATTCAAACCTGAGATTCTGAATTTCCTGTTTGAAACGGGTTGCAACAATTTAGATAGCATACTTAGATTCAATAAATTTAAGTGAAAGTCAGATTTTGGAAAAGTTTCCTGTCAAACAGCAACCAAAAGTCTTGAAATCATGAATTCGTATAGCAAAAATATGTATATGTTTCCAGAAACATATTGGCCTCAAAACATATAAATACAAAACATATTTGACATGCAAACATAATGAGAAACATAAACATATATGTTTTCCCAAAAACAAACATATTTATGTTTTAAAACATATACATAAAACATATATGTTTCCCACCGTATACAGGATTTGTTCGAGACCAAAAAAAACACGTATCTAAGGTAAAGCTGAATATAGCATACAGTAATTAGATGTTGATGTGTAAAATAATAATCAGGAGATCGTCAGGAGTCGTTTGATACCACATTCAAAATTCTGTGTTCAAAATTTGAAATTCGAGTGATCTCCCTAACGGAGAACGATCGCAAATTGCTGTCTCCATGAAGTCATTCCAAAATGCGGACTAGAATAGGAGTAAATCGATTCCAGCCATCTGCTATCCGTTTTAAATTTTCATATAGTAAAATACCACTAGTATTACTAATTTTTGTTTTACTATACTATAGTAAAATAACAGTACTGCCGAACCTGACAGAACGAATTTTTTGCTCATAATACATTTACATGTCCCAGCCAAGCTAATGTTTTAACAAAAGTTAGGCATAAGTTTGCCAAACAAAATGAGCGCACTAAAGCCTGTTGTTTAGGGGAGGGGGTGTTTTGGCCTCTCAAAAGTGTTTGAAAAAATGTTTTCTGCAAAGCTTAGTGGTTAGCATACTGTTATATGCAGTTTTGTGTGCTGAGTTCGAAAATCCATTCAGTTTAGCTAGATTCGCTCTCGATTGGGATAAATTTGCGTTCAAAATTGTGACCGAGTGGGGGTAGGTCAGAGCCTGAGAGGGGCCAACCGCCCCTCAGCCCCCCGCCCCCCTTTGCCCATGTCTGTTTCAGTGACATCTACTGTATACCCAACTTTCATTTGCCAGTACCAGAGGCACGCAAAAATGTGAATAGGTTTGCAAATAATTTGGTTTATTGCATACGTTTTTAAGAGAACATGTTTATAGAATGGCGACCAACATGCTCATTTTGCTTAGAGGAGGAGGAAACGCCTGAACATTTGGTCACAGAATGTGATGCATTGGCTGGACGTAGACAAGCTATTCTGGGTAGATATCTTACCACCCAGGACTTGAGCGATGTAACCGTTAGGGACCTCCTGAGGTTGATTAAAGCCTCGGGTATACCTAACCGCTAGATATCCCCAAGGCTGGTTGAGCCTTGCGTTGGTGATAGTATCCGAAATGAAGAGAGATGATATGGGGAAATGAAATGGACATGTTGGTCTGATCATAGGGCCGTACAGGCCCCCCCCCCCAATATATCGGATCGGATCGGATCAGAATGGCGACCAGGACAAAAAAGAAGATCTAGTGCAAAGCGGTTTGCTGGCAGTGCACTTATGCAAACCGCAATCCCCGATTACTAATTGTTATTCTGTCTTAATAGGTCTACCGAACGAGCAGCCACCTGTTCTTCCGTTAACAGATTCCAATTGTTAACTACTCTGTTTGCAAAGAAATACATTGATTCTTTACTTGCTCAATTTCAGCGAGCAGCGATGTTTTCCAGCTTTTCCCTTTGTTCCAAATATTTTTATGTTGGTCTAGGCCGTAAACTTTATGTTGAAAGCTGTCAGAGTACCCAGATTGCAGATACTCTTTCATGAGCCTTGGTGTAGCAACTCCTGTAGTGTAGTGGGTGGCCTTGGCTGGTGGCAGTCGCCAGGAACTGTTCTGCCAATAACTCGCTCTGAATCTTCACAGGGAGCATCCGCGTTTCTTGGTGCATATGTGAAATGGATGATATTAGGTGGCAGCCCGTTACTGTTCGTAGAGCTGCGTTTTGTAGAATTTCCAGGTTCCGGAAGTTCGTAATTCGATATATAGGATGTATAGGGGCCCATGCGGGTGCTGCATTGGTCGGCAGATCTTTTAACGGCGGCAAGGAGCGTTTCCTTCTGTTGTCCCCAGGTGGTGCCTGCGAGAGCCTTCAGAATGGCATTGCGAGCACCAGTCTTTGCTCAGCTATTGGCGATGTGTCTGAAAGTGAACAGAGTATCAAAAGTAACCCCAAGAATTTTCGGGGTTTTACAGAGGGGCAGGCGGACTTGACCGAGCAGCACATTAGGGTGGTAATCAGATTGATGTTGGTCAGGGGAGAACTGGGTGACTGATGACTTCTGATGAGCAATCAATAGGTGGTGACTGTCCAAAAAGTCTGCGACAGAACGCAGATAGCTGGTAACCTCCCTCTGTAGGGTTGGTAGTACTGTTGATTGGGTACACCGAACCCATACCGAAAAACGGGTGTTTTTGGGAATACCTACCTAGGGATGGGCAACGTAAATTAAAATCGGTAATTTGCGTACACGTTATTTCTGTTTTACCAGATTTTAATTTCCGTAATCGTAACGTGTTACGGAAATTATAACGGCCAATTTCTTGCTGTAACGCGTTACGTAAATTAATTTCCGTAACGTCGTAACGAATAAGATTCCAGCCAAACGTAAATTAATTTTCGTTTTTCTTCAAAAATCGCTAGTAGGTAGTAGCAATCGAATATCGCGGAAAAAATTATAAAATGAACTGCATGCAATGCAAATTTAAAATCTGTGTTTGTTCGATTGGAATTGCATTTCGTATTTTTGAAATCTAACTTCACACCAAAAGAAAGGAATGAAATGTGGGTATGTTTTTTGGCTGAATTACTGTAGCTGCTGAGGGTTTTATAACTGCGCAGCAACTAGCCACCCAACTACGTACGTACTACAGACTGTAGTCTACCTACCGCACACTGATGGTTAAACGTATGACAGTACTTACGTATAAGATTAGTAGTGAAGAAAACTATGTAACTTCACTTCTCTGTTTGTATGCATTTTAAATGTACAACATACTGTTGGCAAGTCCGACTGAACCTGGATCTATTAATAGGTTTTTAACCTGAAATTTGCGGACTTTAACCTGAACCTTAACCTATTTTATTTCAGCCGGAGTTGAACCTGTTCCGTTTTATTGGACTTTCTCAACAGGTTCAAATTTTAACTGCAATTTTTAGGCAAACTATGTAAAGTTTTCCGGTTGGATTGCACGAAATTATAAAGATTTCATGTTTTTACCTATTTTGAAACTGAAACTGTCAGAAAACGAAAGTACACTGCCCTGTAAAGTCTGATGTACATGTATGTTTTTCACTGCCAGTAGAAAGGCTTATAGCTCAGAAAAGTTGCAAGCAGCGCAAAATATCTACAGTTTTTGGAGATATCGGTGGACTTGAACCTGAACCTATTGTCCAGGTTTTTTAAAAGATGGACTTGAACCTGAAATTTCGATGTTGGCTTTGACTTGAACCTGAACCTATTTGTCAACCCTGAACTTTGCAAAAGTAGTACAACACCTACACATGAATTTATAGTTGCCTGGCTTTTCTGCCATTTTCTTATACAGGGAGATAACATATTGACAAATTCAAGCCTTCAAAAACGTATCTACAAGATATTTCGACCGTGAAATTGACCGAAATTAACCGGTTTAGCAGTCCGAAGAGTGGGATTGGGCTTCTGTGCGACAAGGGCGAAAAATTTTCGAAAAATTAGCCTTAAAGGTCGCATTTAAGATTCAGTAGTAACCAAAAATATGTCTATAATACAACAAAACAATGCGGTGGGCTCAGGATTCAACAGAAAAATCTGTTTTACGCTAGGAACGTAAATTAATTCACGTACGGAAATTAATTTACGTATTGCTAAATTTTAATTTTCGTATTGGTTTAATTTGCGTATCCGGATTTTTTTAATTACAGTAATTGTTAAGCGTAACGTAAATTAAAAATCAGCGCTTAATTTACGTTGCGCGTTACGAAAATTAATTTACGTGCCCATCCCTATACCTACCCAATAAATACCTACCGATTCCAGGTATTTTAGTAAATACCTAGATTAGATTTACTCTTTTGTTACCACTTGGGCAACGGGCCCACAAATCGCCAGACATTGACATATTATGCGGCCCTAAAACACACATCTCTACTTATCTATGTAGACCATTCGCTATGCCAACTAAACTGAATCAAAGTAAAGAAAGTAACGAAAACATTAACAATTGGAGGCTTTGGTCTTTGCACTCCGAATACAAAGCGTGCGGTAGTCTACAAAAATACAGTCATGTCTCGTTAATCCGGACAAGTTGGGACCGGCCAATTTTGTCCGGATTAGCGAATTTCCGGATTAACGAATCAAAGCAAAAACACTGTTTTCCGGGTCAAAGGCCTAAATGACAGCTTTTGTTAGTTGCATGTCAGATTTTGCAGCTGTACCTCCTAATTAAAAGCCACAAGCTTATTTCAGCTGATTATAGCTCCTAAAAAGGCAAAAATAATCACACTCTGACTCAACGAAAAGCATTATTCAATTGAAAATTCACACCTGAATTGAAAAATTGCACATGGATTTTGCCCAAATTAACCAAATCCGGATTAACGAATCACTTTACCATACAAATTTCAAAGTTGGGACCCCAAATCTTTTGTCCGGATTAACGAATCCGGATCCGGATTAACGAGTCATATAACATGGGGGAAAATTGGGACCTGGCCTAATCTTGTCCGGAAGGCGAATATCCGGATTAACGAGGTCCGGATTAACGAGACATGACTGTATTAGTTTCGCCATTCTCACGTCGTAGCCGCAATTCCTTCCGCAAGTCAAAAGCTTTCTTGGCTTGCCACGGCGTCAGATCACAACCAATGTAGACAGATGTGTACTGGGGCCTTGCAGACAGAACTGTTCTTTTTCGTTGCATGATTGCTTGTTTAGTCACTTGGTCTCTCAATTCCACCACAACCTTACGATTCATGCCCGTACCAACAGTCCGAATGTTCAAAATATTCAGGCAGTCAATAGACAGCTCAGAAAACAGGTCGTTGACGAGTTGAGCGATGTCCTTGCTGTCTGTGGTCCGAGTGAAAAGTCCGTTAATGACAAGATTTAGGCTGCGCCGCTCACGTTCTCGCATCTCTCGTTCCCAGTCACAAATACGCACCAGCTCTGAGTGCGCTTTCTCGTAGCAAGAGGTCGGGTTAGGCACAGGCAAGCCATTTCTGGCAGTTTGCAAGACAGAAGCATAGGTTCTCTTCGTCGCAACAGTTGACAGCTTATCCAGATCGGCTGTGACCTTTTCAAGTTGATCCGTGAGGCACGACACTTTGCTGCAGAGGGCAGAATAGTCATCGTCAGGAGGACCGGAAGCAGTCATCGTAGCCACTGATGGCCAGTCGTCACGGTCCATTTCCTTGGAGCGAAGTCTCTCAATCAGGTCGGAACAGTCTGGACAATTCAGAGCAATAAAGTTGACTTTACATGCAAGACCAAAGACCTCATCACAGTACTGGACGGACACTCTCGGTCCCAGCAAAGACTTTCCAAAACATGGCCGACACAGGAATGCTCCCCCGCAGAAGGAGCATCTCACGCATTTTATTGGGCCAGAAAAGATCTTGCAGCCACATTGAATACAAGTCGACATTAGCGAAAAGAATTTGCACGGCTTCTGACAGAGAGAAGGACAGCAGCCCAGTGTTAAAGGCGCCAGGGCAGAGTCAGACAGGACCTATACCGGGTATACCGATTATTTTGGGAATACCCAGGTATTTGGGAATCGGTTTTTTTGTCCAGCTTAGTGGAATTTTTATCTAAAATTCGCTATGATCACAATGTTTTCTTTGTAATTTTGTATTTTTCGGGCATACAGAAACACATTCTGTTGATATCCTTTCAAAATATCGAATTTGAATGACTTTTAGTTCTCTCACCCTCCTATTCCCTCTCCCAAACTACCTTACCTAAACTGTCATTAGAAAGCGTTTGGCCTAGTTTTGGCTTAACTTCACACTGCTCCGTAATAATCAAGTCTCAATGTACTTTATGTACACAACATTCACAAGCAACAGAATAGCCCGTATTTTGTCACTGGTCGTTATGTATCCGTACTGTACACTAGCAGGTCTTAAAACTACAGTACAATTGAAGCATTTCTCATAAGCAAAATTATTTATTGAAACGAGTTTCACTGCAGTAAAACCAAAAATAATTTCCTAAAATTCCTAAAAACTGTAAATCCCATTGATTTTGATGAATTTTCTAGCCTCTGACCTTGGAAGTGAGTAATTCCATGGCCTTCTTGTAAATTGGAAATTCAGTGTTTTGACTTTCTAAAGCATTTTCAGCAAATACCGAATAAATACCAGTATACCGGTATTTTTGCGAATCCCTACCCATCATACATGTAACAGGTCATCCGCCGATGGGGGGAGGGCGGGGTGGGGGGGGGTCTGGCGCCGACCAGGGCGGTCTGAGCCAAAATTTAGGGGGAGGGGGGTAGGGCACTAAAAAACGCTCAAAAATCGAACAAATCGCAATTTTTGGGCTAAAAATCGCCAAATATCGCTAATTTGGGCTGAAATACAGTTAAAAAGTGCTGTTTTGCAGGCGATTTTGGCAATTTTTGTGTCTGAAATTGTAAAAAATTGCAAAAATTTGCTCAAAAATTTACTTGCCAGAAAATCGGAGGGGGGTCGGCGAAATCGTCTCGGGGGGGGGGGGGGGGGGTCCCCAGACGGGGGGGGTGGCCAAAGTGGGGGGGGGGCCGACCCCCCAGACCCCCCTGTGACATGTATGCTACCCATACCGAACCGATTCTTGGGTATGCCGAAAAGTACCTACCCATACCGAACCGATTCGTGAAAATCCAATACCCAAACAACAGTATTTGGTAGGTCTTTTCCGCAGGTGTATCGTAATGGCATCTGCATAAGAGATGAGATGAATCCCAGCCAGGGGCGGAGGCAGGTCTTCTAAGTAGTAGTTAAACAGAATCTGAGAGAGGGAGGAGCCCTGCGGAACTCCAGTTCTGACCAACCGCCCTTTGGAGGTACAATCCCTGCATCTTGTTCTGGCTTGTCATAGTTGCTCAGACATATGCATTCGCATGCGCAAATGGAGTTTTTGAAATTGAACAACAGTAGCTGTGAAATGTAAATTTCGATTTTGTTTTCGTTTCGACTTATGTACATTCTGGTAGTTGTTTGTAACCATAGAGAAGCTTTTAGCTTCCGACCGGACCAGTTAGTGGGGATATCCTCAATTTTATGTAGTGTGGCAAAAATTACAATTACTGTAAATATATCAATGTCGTTTATGGACTGCCCGTAATCCCACGGGGGGCTGCTATTTGGGGGCGTTAATACAGAAAAACCCCGGCAAATTGCTTCAAGTTCAGCTTTCTTTTGCAGGTGATGTCTGAACAGAACGTCAAGAACATAGTCTTCTGCAGCAGTGCCACTGTCTATGGGCCTCCAAAATTTCTGCCGCTCACTGAAGAACATGTAACTGGTGAAGGAATCACTAACCCCCATGGAGAAACAAAGTACATGACCGAACGTTTCCTCAGTGACATTTGCAAGGCAGACCCTGTACTGTAGCTGTTAGACCAAGTAGCATAAGATTCAATTATGAATGGTTTTAGGAGTGGAATGTTGTTGTGTTGCGCTATTTCAATCCGGTGGGAGCTCACAAAAGTGGTCGAATTGGTGAGAATCCCAAAGGCATTCCAAACAACTTGATGCCATTTGTGGCTCAGGTTGCCATTGGCAAGTTTCCTTGCGTCAAAGTGTTTGGTACTGACTACAACACGAACGATGGAACAGGTACCCACTGTTGCATGCGTATACGCATTACGCATACCATTACGCAAAGTACGCATTGCATTTTAGAATGCGTATACGCATACGCATACGCATATTCATTTGAATTTCATTACGCAATATTATTACGCATTCTGTCAACGGTTTGCATATTTTTGCGTAATGCGTATTGGATCAGAAAATTGGCTACCTTTTTGTTTTCCTGCAAAAAGTTGTTGAAGTTGTTCGTTAGAAAATTCTCACTCTATGAGCAGTGTCTATAGTAAGATGGTCTGAAATTTTCTTACAAAATTTGAAGCCTTGATTGTGTCTGCACGATATGTCTTAACAGGCATGAAAGAGTCCCTGACAGACTCCATCAATAAACGCTGTATGGAAATTTTCTTACAGCAGTTTGCCTTTTTTGTTTTAGATTGCCAAATTTGGTATTTTCTCTTGTTTTTCTAACAGTTTTGAGTCAGTTTAGCCTATTATTCATCTTAAAAGTCAATTTTTTAACTGAAAAATGACATAAATCAGCTATTTTTACCTTGAGTTTTTTCCGCAATTTATGTTTTTTCCGACCCTTAGGGAAAAAACCGGGTTTTTTCAGAAAAAAATAGTGTTTCCGAGTAAATTTATTTTGAAATTAAATAACTATTAAATTGGTTGCTCAGCCTTCAGATGAAAATAACTTGCTATTAATTTGCTTGGTACCCAAATTCTGAAATTTAATTTGATACAAATTTGTTATTTGATATGAATTAAATATACAGGGTGCGTAAAAAAAAAGCAACCCAGCAGATTTTTTGCTGTAGCAACCGCAAATCTCAACCGATTTGAATGAAAGATAAATAAATTCATGAAAGACCGGTGAAGGCCCTATTAAAATACGATGCTTAGTTCCTGAGATATTTTCCTTCAAACTCAAAACAGAGATTTTGGCAGTGAACAAGAGCGATTCCGTTGCACTTCACAACAAAACGGATTCCTACTGCTGAGGGGCAACAAGACTTTTACAAATGAAGTAACCAAGCATGTGTGGCACCAGAAAAACCTCGTTACGTTAGCCCTGAGCAGTAGGAATCGGTTTTATAATGAAGTGCAACAGAATAATAAAAATCGCTCTTGTTCATAGCCAAAATCTGACTTTGAGTGCAAATATCTCAGGAACCAAGCATCATATCTTAATAAAAGCTGCACCAAACTTTCAAGAATAAAATTATCTTTCATATAAAATAGGACTCACTGAAATCGGTTGAGATTTGCGGCTGCTACACTAAAAAATCTGCTGGGTTGTTTTAATCTCTGTTGTGCACTGCCAAACTCTCTGTTTTGATTTTGAAAGCAATTATCTCAGGAACTAAGCAACGCATCTTAATAAAAGCTACACCAGTCGTTCAAGAATTTATTTATCTTTCATTTAAAGCAGGATTCATTCAATTCGGTTGAGATTTGCGGTTGCTACAGCAAAAACTCTGCTGGGTTGTTTTTTTTTACACACCCTGTAAATTTGCTAAAATCAATACTCAATTCCTGAGAAAACAGTTCAAAACCTGTGTCGTGTCAGTTCAAAATCAGATGATCTTTCTTTAAATGGCGAGAAATGGTCTACAAATTACTGTTGGCAAAATATTGAATTTGTGGAATACATAACATATACATATACATATATGCATATGTTTTCCGATGACGAATACATATACATAATATGTATATGTATTTTGTCAAAAAATATGTACATAAAATACATATTATACATATTTTTTCAAAGCCAGGTTTTAAGTTGAAAAATGCTGCTAAAAGAGTTGTTTGTGTCTGAAATTAGAAAGGGTCTACGCTTGGACCTGATTGGCATGAAATTGATTCAGTATTTTAGTCAAATTAGCAATAATTTCCACATTTAAGTTCTGTTAAAAATCCTCCACGTACAGTCAGTCATTTTCAGTATGGGAGACCTGTGCAATCAACTTTGTTTTTGAAACCGCAATGGCCAATAATTTCTTCTAGGTCAGCTAGCAAAAGAAATGAGCATTTTTCTCCTGCCATTTATCCATTGAATTTGAAAATCTAAATGTTCCCTCATTAGAACTCATTTTGGTCACCTCGCACCACTTTACACGGTGATGGTATTACTTAATTAAAACACCAAGTCTGTGGTTTTTCTACCACTGGAGCAAATTCAAACATTGGCATCCTAAGAATATGTAATTTCATGATATGGATGGCAGGCTGAGACTTGAAAATGCAGCATTTCATCAGAAATTCAATATGTATTTTCAAATATGTATTTTAAATACATAGTGGCCTCAGAATACATATACATAAACATATTCTCTGAGGAATACATAAACATATACATATACATATATGTATTCCAAAAATAATACATAATATGTATTTTTTACATATACATATACATATATGTATTCCACAGTACTACAAATTAGCATTTAATGAGTTGATATCTTTGCTATAAGCATGAACAAGGTCGTCTTTGGACTGAACTTGTTGTTTTGTAGCCAGACTTTGGTTAGTGAAGCTGCCGAATCAAGCAAATTTATATCAAATTCATATAAAATTTATATCAAATTTTTAGGCCAATTTTACGAAATTTAATATAATTTTAATTTGTTTGAGAGTCATTGCGAGAAATTTGATTTGTTACTAAATTGCTATTTACTTGGTGATTTTGGCCAAAACAATTTAATTTTGTTATTTAATTTTAATTTAATCGGAAACACTAAAAAAACGAAAAAACACCGAAAAATAACACACATCACATCCCTGTTAGAATGTGTTTGTAAGTGCGTTTTTAAACATAATTTATCGAAATTTTTTGCCCTGGTAGGGCAGAAGCCCAACTAGGCCTCTTCAAATTAATTAAACCGATTTCTTTGAATTTTACAATTTACGCTCAGAATACCTACCATTTGAAAAACATTTATGAAGGCTATTTTTTACTAAACACGTACATACTTAAATTCCACTAGGATTTTACAAGAAATAGAAGTCAGACTACACTTTCGTACGTGCATATCTTCCTTGCCTAAAACACAGGTACTGTACAACAACAATTCTATAAAAAGGCTGTTCAATGAACTTTCCAAATGTTTCTAAGATTACGCATTACGCATACGCATTACGCAAAATACGCATTAGTTTTTGGAATGCGTATACGCAAACTCACACGCATTTGTAGTTGGAATACGCATATGCATACGCATTTGAAAAATCCGGTATTAAACAACAGTAGTACCCATTGCTTTTTCCTTCTCTCCAAAGCATTGGATGACTGTTGAGGTGAAAGAGATTACATCCACATCGTCGATCTCGCCAAAGGACATGTTGCTGCTCTTCGAAAACTGAAACAAGAGAACCTCGGCTTCAAGGTAAGGCATGTACTGTACCGATAGAAGGCCGTTATGTTAGGCCATGTTAGCTAAAGACATACTGTACATGTATACCTTAGTAGTAAGCTCGGTCCACTGGGGGGGGCAGTGACGTAATCTCCGATTACGTCATTGCCCCACCCAGTGATCTCAAGACGGACCTCTGACAGAGGTCTGTCTTAAGATGCCGCCTTACTACGTCACTGCCCCCCTCAGAAATTGGGCTTGATTTTGGCGGGAAATTCAAATTGCCCCCCTCAGAATTTGGGGTTTGATTTTGGTAGAAATCAAAACTTTTGCTCGGGTGGGGTTCGATCCTTCTACCTTCTGCTGCAGAGTCCAGCGCTCTACCATCTGAGCCACACTATCAGTTAGAGTTAGATGTCTAAACGGTCTATATGTGTGTTGATGTCTGCCCCTCAGAATTTGAAGTTGTGGTGCAGAGAATTTTAGTAAGAAATAACTACGTCACTGCCCCCCTCAGAATTTTGCCAGGAAAATTGCCAGATTTTAGCACACCCCGGCCAGATTACGTCACTGCCCCCCTCAGAATTTTGCCAGGAAAATTGCCAGATTTTAGCACTCCCCGGCCAGATGACGTCACTGCCCCCCTCAGAATTTTGCCAGGAAAATTGCCAGATTTTAGCACTCCCCGGCCAGATGATGTCACTGCCCCCCTCAGAATTTTGCCAGGAAAATTGCCAGATTTTTAGCACACCCCGGCCAGATTTCAACACTGCCCCCCTCAGAATTTGAGGCTTGATTTTGGTTGGGAAATTTTGTAGTGGAGAATTTGGTTGGGCATTTTTGGTTGCGAAATTTGGTAGTGGAGAATTTGGTTGGGCATTTTTGTTTGCGATTTGGTTGGGAAATTTGGTGGTTGAGAATTTGGTGTAGCAAAGCAGTACTTACCAATTTCAGCGAAATCACCAGTCAGCTGTGAGACTGTGCATAAATGTTAGTTTCACAAATTCTTTGAGGTAAGTTTAAAAATTTTGTTTTTAGTAACTGTTTCACAAGAATATTTCGCCATCAGAATTTGGGTTTGTTTTTGGCGGGAAATTCAAATTTGAAAACAGAAATTAACAATTTCTAGAAAATAAATACAAAATGCGAAAATAATTGTAAAAACAAATGTAATTAAAAATAAAACACGTTTAGAATCGGCGCCCAAATTTTTAAACAAAAATAAAACAAAGAATTGTTAGAAAATAAATACAAAATGTGAAAATAATTAAAAAACAAATGTAATTAAAAATAAAAAACGTTTAGAATCGGTGCCCAAACATCGAATCTGGCTGCCAATTCCTGAAAAACCCTCAGGGTTTCGAGATTCACATTCCCGACCTTAGGATTACAAAGATCTTACCAAGATCATCGATCTTCTTCGATCTGCACAAAGATTTTGCGATCTTTACTGAAGATTTGGCGCTCTTTGCTGGAGATTTCACCGGTATTGCGCTATTTCCCTATAGTTTGGGTACCTGTGTATATGGCTGGTGTATATATGGGCTATATAGCACCAACACATGACATAAAGCACTAAGATTTGCCAAGATTTCACTAAGATTACACTAAGATTTCACAAAATCTCACCGCTATTTCACTATTTCCCTATGTTTCAGACAGTCGCATATAAGAGTGGTGCATATATAGCACCAACACATGACACATAACACTAAGATTTCACTAAGATTTCACAAGATTACACTAAGATTTACTGAGATCACACTGAGATTTCACAAAATCTCACTGCTATTGCACTATTTCCCTATATTTCAGACAGTCGCATATATGGCTGGTGTATATATGGGCTATATAGCACCAAAAATGACATACAGCACTAAGATTTACCTAGATTTCACTAAGATTTCGCAAGATCGTACTAAGATTTACTGAGATCACACTGAGATTTGTTGAGATCACACTGAAATTTTATAAAATCTCACCGCTATTGTGCTATTTCCTTATAGTTTGGGCAGCTGTATATATCGTTGGCGTACATGTCGGCTGATATTGGACACAAACACCAAGATTACACTGAAATCACATGGAGATTTGCCAAGATTTCACAAGATTTCCTTATGTTTTGGTCTGCTGTATATTATTCTGTCGTTACATGAAGAGCCGGGCTCTGGTCAGTATTTAAACCCAGCTTTTTGACAGATTGCTCATTGTATGTGTTTGTCTCGACAAGAATGGGTGACAGCAAACTCGATTTGACAGAGCTGTTTGGGGAAGAGGAGAAAGTCGATAAAGCCAAAATGGCCCAAGACAAGGAGAAAATGCCCAACAAACGAAAACGTCAGCCAAAGTCCAACACTAAGAAACGGGTGAAAATCGAGAAAAGTATCAATGAGGCGGCCGGCAAACCACTGGAGGAGGTGGAAGAAGACAGTGAGGAAGAAGCTAACTGCCGTTGTGTGGCCTACATTTACATATAATTAACGAATAAAAGTTTTTTCACTTGTTGGCTTCTTGCTCAGATCGCGCCAGGATTTCCCAATATCGCACCGGGATTTCCCAAGATCGCACTGGGATTTCCCAAGATCGCACCGGGATCGCGCTATTTCTCTATATTTTCCACCAAAACGTTTACAAAAATTTGATATGAGGAAACAGTTTATTCAATCATTTTTTGAACAAGCATTTAGCATATACATCTCGCATCTTTGTGTTCACCTCAACACAGCTGTCACACAGCAGGAATTGCACAATCAGTTTTCCGTTCATCTTCTGTGCTGGCATGGTTCTGGAAAGTCTGAAACATGGTTCGCACATGTAGGCCGAGTAGGAAAGTAGTGGTTGCACTACCTTCAGCGTTTCCAGTGTGGTTGGTTTTGGCAGGTTGTCTCTGCGTGGTTCTTCCAGGCGTTGCAGCTTGGCCAGAGGCGGTTGGTCCCAGCGGGTTTTTCTCGGCGGCTGTGGAGGTTGAGAGTGTGGAGCAGTGCAATTGGCCATCTCGCCGTGTTTTGGAGGGTTTGCCAGCAGAGCCTTCCGTTTGGCGATTCGCTTCTTCACCAGGTCCAACGGTGGTTTCCAGTGGCAGCGGTGCAGAATACCGCGCAAGTGGTTGATGAGGTTGCCGCGGGACTTGAAGGTTCGGTCACACAATTTGCAGTAGCAGTTTTTGTAGTCCTCCATCGTCATTCCGTCGCGATCCAAGAGCTGCTGCAGAGATAAACGAGCCGCCATCTCACACCAGTATACAGTGAACAATGAACAGAAGCTGAAAAAATTGGCTAAAAGTAACTTTCAGTAGTTCATCTTAAGATAAACTTTGTCTGCAGACAAACGCGCAGTGATGACGTCATCAAACTACAAATTCGCGCATGAGATAATCTTGAGTCAAACTCAAAACCCCGTTTTGCTATATAAAGTGAAATATCTTCGCTCACAGTCAGTCTGTTGTGTTGTCACTTTGCTGTGCGGGTGACACAGAAATGGATGCGTGTGTTTGTCCAATGTGTGGTGTTCAGCTGTCCACTGCATCAAACCGTCGCCGCCATGAAAAACGTCAACACGGAATGATTCCAGCTGATGAAGAGCTTGAAAGCCAGCAAGATGAGACAGATTCTGAGGAGTCCGAGTCCGATGAAGGTGACAAAAACTGGGTATTTTTGCTTCGAGAAACATTTGACAACATGAATCTGAAGAGCTCAGAAGGACTACTGAAAGAACCACTCTACAGCGAGTTCTTTGAACAGCTGAAAAACACGCTTCAGGAAAAACTGAAGTTTGCATCGTATTTCCAAGATGAAGATGAGGTGTACACCGCTATCCTGAGTACTTCGAACAACTACATGGAGAGAGATCTCGGTGAGGAGGAAGCGATCGAGAAAGCTTGGGATGAGCGCAAGTTTCTGGTGAAAAAGTTCCTTCATGGGAATGAAGATCTCATCGAACAAGCTTTTGCTGATGAAGATGAAGAGCAGCTTGATGAACAGCAAATTGACGAAGATGAAGATCAAACTGATGATTGATTTGGTGGCGATATTATTATTTATTTGGTAAAATTTGTTTTCTGCGATATCAAAATATAGAGAAATAGCGCGATCCCGGTGTGATCTTGGGAAATCCCAGCGCGATCTTGGGAAATCCCGGTGCGATATTGGGAAATCCTGGCGCGATCTGAGCAAGAAGCCGACAAGTGAAAAAACTTTTGTTCGTTAATTATATGTAAATGTAGACCACACAACGGCAGTTAGCTTCTTCCTCACTGTCTTCTTCCACCTCCTCCAGTGGTTTGCCGGCCGCCTCATTGATACTTTTCTCGATTTTCACCCGTTTCTTAGTGTTGGACTTTGGCTGACGTTTTCGTTTGTTGGGCATTTTCTCCTTGTCTTGGGCCATTTTGGCTTTATCGACTTTCTCCTCTTCCCCAAACAGCTCTGTCAAATCGAGTTTGCTGTCACCCATTCTTGTCGAGACAAACACATACAATGAGCAATCTGTCAAAAAGCTGGGTTTAAATACTGACCAGAGCCCGGCTCTTCATGTAACGACAGAATAATATACAGCAGACCAAAACATAAGGAAATCTTGTGAAATCTTGGCAAATCTCCATGTGATTTCAGTGTAATCTTGGTGTTTGTGTCCAATATCAGCCGACATGTACGCCAACGATATATACAGCTGCCAAACTATAAGGAAATAGCACAATAGCGGTGAGATTTTATAAAATTTCAGTGTGATCTCAACAAATCTCAGTGTGATCTCAGTAAATCTTAGTACGATCTTGCGAAATCTTAGTGAAATCTAGGTAAATCTTAGTGCTGTATGTCATTTTTGGTGCTATATAGCCCATATATACACCAGCCATATATGCGACTGTCTGAAATATAGGGAAATAGTGCAATAGCAGTGAGATTTTGTGAAATCTCAGTGTGATCTCAGTAAATCTTAGTGTAATCTTGTGAAATCTTAGTGAAATCTTAGTGTTATGTGTCATGTGTTGGTGCTATATATGCACCACTCTTATATGCGACTGTCTGAAACATAGGGAAATAGTGCAATAGCAGTGAGATTTTGTGAAATCTTAGTGTAATCTTAGTGAAATCTTGGCAAATCTTAGTGCTTTATGTCATGTGTTGGTGCTATATAGCCCATATATACACCAGCCATATACACAGGTACCAAAACTATAGGGAAATAGCGCAATACCGGTGAAATCTCCAGCAAAGAGCGCCAAATCTTCAGTAAAGATCGCAAAATCTTTGTGCAGATCGAAGAAGATCGATGATCTTGGTAAGATCTTTGTAATCCTAAGGTCGGGAATGTGAATCTCGAAACCCTGAGGGTTTTTCAGGAATTGGCAGCCAGATTCGATGTTTGGGCACCGATTCTAAACGTTTTTTTATTTTTAATTACATTTGTTTTTTAATTATTTTCACATTTTGTATTTATTTTCTAACAATTCTTTGTTTTATTTTTGTTTAAAAATTTGGGCGCCGATTCTAAACGTGTTTTATTTTTAATTACATTTGTTTTTACAATTATTTTCGCATTTTGTGTTTATTTTCTAGAAATTGTTAATTTCTGTTTTCAAATTTGAATTTCCCGCCAAAAACAAACCCAAATTCTGATGGCGAAATATTCTTGTGAAACAGTTACTAAAAAACAAAATTTTTAAACTTACCTCAAAGAATTTGTGAAACTAACATTTATGCACAGTCTCACAGCTGACTGGTGATTTCGCTGAAATTGGTAAGTACTGCTTTGCTACACCAAATTCTCAACCACCAAATTTCCCAACCAAATCGCAAACAAAAATGCCCAACCAAATTCTCCACTACCAAATTTCGCAACCAAAAATGCCCAACCAAATTCTCCACTACAAAATTTCCCAACCAAAATCAAGCCTCAAATTCTGAGGGGGGCAGTGTTGAAATCTGGCCGGGGTGTGCTAAAAATCTGGCAATTTTCCTGGCAAAATTCTGAGGGGGGCAGTGACGTCATCTGGCCGGGGAGTGCTAAAATCTGGCAATTTTCCTGGCAAAATTCTGAGGGGGCAGTGACGTCATCTGGCCGGGGAGTGCTAAAATCTGGCAATTTTCCTGGCAAAATTCTGAGGGGGGCAGTGACGTAATCTGGTCTGGGTGTACTAAAATCTGGCAATTTTCCTGGCAAAATTCTGAGGGGGCAGTGACGTAGTTATTTCTTACTAAAATTCTCTGCCACAACTTCAAATTCTGAGGGGCAGACATCAACACACATATAGACCGTTTAGACATCTAACTCTAACTGATAGTGTGGCTCAGATGGTAGAGCGCTGGACTCTGAAGCAGAAGGTAGAAGGATCGAACCCCACCCGAGCAAAAGTTTTGATTTCTACCAAAATCAAACCCCAAATTCTGAGGGGGGCAATTTGAATTTCCCGCAAAAATCAAGCCCAATTTCTGAGGGGGGCAGTGACGTAGTAAGGCGGCATCTTAAGACAGACCTCTGTCAGAGGTCCGTCTTGAGATCACTGGGTGGGGCAATGACGTAATCGGAGATTACGTCACTGCCCCCCCCCCAGTGGACCGGAGCTTACTACTTACCTTGTACAGACTAAGCTAGGTTTCCCTGGCGAATTGCGAGGGAAGCAGCGTGCATTTCACTTATGCATGACGCACTGATGCTCCGATTTTGATACATCGACACTACCCCCACCAATTTGCAAGTACCAGCTTCTGTTCAGCACTGTGATCAAGTGTTAGGCTTCGACATTGATTGGGGATTAGGCTTAGGTTAGGATGAACTTAAATGTACTTTTAGGATCTATCTTAGCCTCAGCTTAATCAGTTAGGTTTTCGCTAATGTGCGGGGATTGTGTCCCACTTTAGCAAAAAACAGCAGCGCCACTACGCTACTTCCATTCCATCTCTGAAAATTGGCTACCGTAGTATATAGATAGATGTTTTCGTGTTGAAAAACCAAAGACTAATGTCGAGTACGGTA
Source organism: Sabatieria punctata (assembly GCA_030248155.1). Classification (NCBI taxonomy): domain Eukaryota; kingdom Metazoa; phylum Nematoda; class Chromadorea; order Araeolaimida; family Comesomatidae; genus Sabatieria; species Sabatieria punctata. Next base: position 89,228 of record JASANB010004380.1, on the reverse strand, counting down.
GCTAGAAATGAACGGATCTAAGAGAATCGAAAATTTTTGAACAAAGCAGAAACTGAGTGGATTGTGAACAGAATATACATAGTTGGGGAGAATAGGGGGTATTTCCCCCAGCCAGATTCTAGGGGGATTTTTTGAAACCCGTTTTTTTGTGTTTCTATACGTGCAAACACGGTTCAAGAAGTCCTGATTAGTGTTTTACACACATAAACAGGGTTTCGAATCCCCAATTAGGGTTTTAGAAGCCGTAAAATACAGATTCTGGAACCCTAATTTTGGTTTCTGAAACCCATAAATAAGGTTCTGGACCCTAATTTGGGTTTCATAGAGCCTAAACAGGGTTTCTGGAGGCCCATAAATTGGTTTCTGGATTAATAATAGCTTTACACTATTCGCACAACTAAAGAAAGGCAACATGACTCCAGAATGCTTTCAACCTGCACGGCTCGAAGGTCTTCGTACTTGCTCAAGCCGCAAAGCAAATTTTGGTATTGTTACTGATTGAGAAAAGGCTGTAGGAGAGGCGGATGCGAGTTGTTGATTTGATAACAAATTCCAGTATTTAATTACTCTAACACTGAAGATAAACTTTCGACAATCTTTTTTGCCCAACGGGACCATCAATTTAGCAATGTTCCCTCTCGTTGTACCAATTTTGCCAATAAAAATTTGTTTAAAAGTCTGATCTATGTAACCTCCCTTATACAATTTGAAGGCATATATTAAGTCACCTTTAAGTCTCATTTTTTCAAGTGTTTCAAGGTTCAATAATTTAATCTTTCCAAGTATGGTAACATAGGTAACTTCACACGAAAAAATATACGCCTGGTATAAGTTCGTTGTACAGATTCAACTAAATCTATATCTTTAACTAAGGTAAGGACTCCAGACCTGTGTACCAGACTCAACCATCGGTCTAATGTAAACTTTGTAAGCTTTAAGGAGTAATTCAATTGAAGATGTACATAAGACTCGGAAAATAAGAGCTGTTATCTGAAAAGCCTTCTTAACAATTTCCTGACAGTGATGGGAAAAGTAGAAACCAAGATCCCTTACGTGATCATTGGTTAGCAGTAGATGATCTCCTATAAAATAGTCTGAATAAAGTTATTTTGGTGTAATGCGTAGAGAGATGAATGAAGCACTTGACACTTGGATGGTGATAATCTAAGCTGCCAAGTTTTAGTCCACTTAACAATCTCATTCAAATCATGTTGCAAACAAACAGTGTCAGACAGTTCAGAGATTTTCGTATACAATTTAACATCATCTGCAAAAAGCCTAATGGAGCAAAAATTAACTGACGAAACCATGTCATTAACAAAAATTACAAAAAGCAGTGGTCCAATTACAGAACCCTGTGGAACCCCAGAACTAACTATGACAGAAGAGGATGTAGAATCGTTGATATAAACTCTGTGTTCACGTCCCATAAGATAAGCTCTTAGCCATGCTAAAAGTCTTCCAAGAACTCCATATGTTTCCAATTTAAATAGCAGTTTCTGTAAAGAAACTGTGTCAAAAGCCTCTGCGAAGTCCAAGTAAATAACATCTACCAAACTACCATCCTGAACTGATTGAGTCCAGTGTGCTGTGCTACTGTGGTTGCAGGCGCGTGGGCGTGGTTCGGCAATGCACGGTGCCCAGTGTAGTGTGGCGTAGGCAACAAGACCGACCGGAGTTTTATCTTAACAACAATAGTAATAACGGGGCAAATAGGCACGGCAGAGACTAACGCACAGACTCACTAATCTGACAGGGCAGCGCAGTCGGCCGACCTGCCAGTTACGGCTAAGGTCTATTACAACTCAGGGGTGACAGCTAAGGTAAATCACCACTGCGTGCAAATGCCCAATCACACCTGAAACGTGCATGCACAACTACAATACGTACGCACTCACACGACACCACCCCCTCCTTTAAGAAAGAGGCGGTGTGCCGGCAGAAAGATAATAGTATAAGTCTTCACAACAACATATCACAAATCGTAGGTCAACCACTGGGGTTTCTTGATCTGCTGCCGGTCTCTCAGGTTGTAACGTTGTTGTGGCGGCGTGTAGAACGGTGTGGCTAACTGAGCCTGTTGCTGAGGTGGCAATTGAGGGGGAGTCTGCTGCCCACCTCCAGCTTGTCTGTTTGGTCTGACCATTTGCAACACATCCTCATCATCTGACGGGCTGCCGGTAAGGGTGTAATGGCGCTTGCAATGGCGAGCATTGACAACTTGCCCATCTTCTAGACGGTAGGTCCAAAAGCCAAGGACTTCCAAAATCTTCAGAGGCGAAGTGTAAGGTGACTGGCCCTTTCTGACTTGCACGGCTGGTCTTCTTACACGGACCTTTTCTCCCCTCCGATATGGCCCAGGGTAGTACAGCTTGCCAATTAGCTGTCTGTCCACTGCTGGCTCCCATGACTGCGATTGAGGTTTTCTGACCGTGTCTGGTGTAGATTTTGCAGTCGGCTTTGGGAACTGGAACGGCAGGCGGGCTGCCCATCCAAAGAGCAGCTCAGATGGACTGTTCTTTTGGGTGGTTGGTGTAGCTCTGTAGCTAGCCAGGAAATCAAGCATGGCGGCATCCCAGACATGTCGGTTGGGGTCAGGTTGCAGTGTCTCCACAACACCCTTTAACGTCCCATTGAACCGCTCCACCAGTCCATTGCGCTCTGGACTTTATGGTGTGACGCGCATGTGTCTGATGCCCCTGCTGGCCAAGAAGTTGACAAACTCATGGCTGATGAATTGAGGACCGTTGTCACTGAGTAACTGAGCTGGGTGACCATAGCAGGCAAACACTTCTTTCAGCCAGTTGATAATGGTAGTGCTTGTGGTGTCCTCTGTCCACAACACTTCTGGAAACTTGCTCATGTAGTCGACCAGGACTACACAATATCCACGTCCGTTTGGCGCGTTGGCAAAGCGGCCCATGATGTCGATAGCGAGCTCAGTCCACCGAGTAGTAGGCCTTGGTCGCTCCTGAACTGGCTGTTTCACGCGTGGTGTGGACTTTGAACTCTGCTCACATGGTTGGCATGCCTTGACCGTGTGTCTGACCTGTGTGTCCATACCAGGCCACCAGTAACATGTGCGAAGCAGACGTTTCATCCTGTCGATTCCTGGGTGCCCCTTGTGCGCAAGATGTAAAATCGTTTGCCACAGTGCTTGAGGCGCCACCACACGACCTTCACGCGAAATGCATCGATCTTATACAGTCAGAGAATGCCAGACAGACTTGTAGGGACTAAGTGCTGGCGGCAACCGTTCCTTGGGAGTACTGCGTTTTAGGTGTTCCACCACCTGCTGCAGTGTTCTGTCCCTTGCTGTGAGCTTCTTCAGGCTAGCCCAAGTTGGCCCATTGAGCTGCTCAGTCACAGCGTGTAGTGCCTTAACGAACGGGTCTGGCACACCTCTGGTTGCTTGCTTGGCTCGATTTGACTCAGGGATGCGGCTGAGGGCGTCCGCCACGATGTTGGTTTTGCCAGGTGTGTGCTGCACAGTAAAGTTGAACACACTGAGGCGCTCAAACCAACATTCGAACTTGCCACTCTTCCTGCCATTGCCATACTGCTTCAGCAATGAGGTGAGAGCTTGGTGGTCAGTTCTGAGCACAAAGTGGCGACCCAGCAGAAACTTCTCCCAGTATTCAGCGAAGTACATGGCAGCCAGAGCTTCTCTCTCGCTTGCAGAGTAGTTGCGCTGTCTCTCATCGAGGGTGTGGCTACCATAGGCCACAGGTTGCTCCCTGCCATTGGGCTGAATCTGGCTAAGTGCGGCTCCAATGCCGCAATCGCTGGCATCAGTTGTCAGGATCGTCTCTCTGTTTGGGTCAAAGAGAGCTAGCTGTAGATCCTTTGAAACTGCTTCCTTCAGCTTCTTGAAAGATCGTTGTTGTACATCGCCCCAAGTGAACTTGACAAACTGGTTGTTTGTTTTGCCAGTCTTGCTTGCTGCCTTCCTTGTGAGGGCTCTGAGCGGCTCTGCCATCTGGTGCAGCTCTCTGATGTACTCAGACTGGTAGTTGATCATCCCCAAAAATCGCTGAACTTCTTTGGTTGTAGTTGGCGCTGGAAAATTGAGGATGGGCTGCAGATTCTCCTTGGCGGGCTTGATGCACCCATGTGACACCACACGACCCAGAAACTTGACTTCTGGCTGAGCAAACTTGCACTTCTTGATGTTCAGGCGGAGGTTGGCTTGGTTCAACTTCTCCAGCACCTGATGAAGTGTCTCATCATGTGTGTCGTTGTCTGGAGCATGGACAATGATGTCGTCCACATAGGGAGTGCATCCAGGCACCTCCTGAAGGAGTTCAGAAATGAACTTTTGGGCCACAGCGCCAGCATCGCACAGTCCCATTGGCAGTCTGTTGTACTGGAACAGGCCCAAGGGCGTGATTGTTGCAGTGAGCGGCTTGCTGTCTTTATGCAACGCGATGTTGTGGTAGAACTTTACCAAATCCAAAGTGGTAAAGACGGAAGATTTGGCTAGGCGCTGGTGCACATCTCTGATGTTAGGCAGTGGAAAGCGCACCGGTTTCACGAAATGGTTGAGGCGGGTTAGGTCAGTAGTGACGCGTACTGACCCATCTGGCTTGTCTGCAGCTACCATGGGGTTGACAACTGTTGAACGGTCCACTTTTGTCCAAATCCCCAGGTCTGCCAGCTCCTGGATTGCTTTCAGAGCACCCTCATTGCGGTAGACTGGAATTGAACGCAATTTGCACTCGTAGGGTTGCATGTCTGGCTCCAGTTCAATCCTGTGCTCCAGGTCTGGAATCAATCCCATCTCAGGGCTGAGGAGAGAAGGGTAGCGCCCTCCAATGAGCGCTTGGTAGGTCCCCGGGCTGGAGGGTGGTCGATGTACAGACAGCGGTACTCCAGCCACTGCCCTGACAGACAGGTTTCCACCTGAAAGTTGCAAATCCAGAGCTTGAATGCAGTACTTCCCCAAGACGGCACTGCACTGAGGGGGTAGCACATAGAATAGTGCCTGAGCTGACCGATCTCTGTGGTTGACTGTGCACTGAAAAGTGCGAAGATCGGCATCCACTTGGGAGCTGTCGAAGTTACGCAAACGGCAGTCAGTGGCAGTTGTCTTCAATCCAGGAAACAGCCTCTGGATGAGCGGTTCCGGTAGTCCAGAGATATCAGCCTGACTATCCACAGCGCAGGTGATATTCTGCATCGGCTGATCAGTTGGCTTCACTTGCACTGTCAGCTGGAATGCACGTTGTACAGCCCCAATGGACACTGAACAAACGACCTTGCTTGCACCAGCTCCATAGCTGGCTTTCTTCCTGCAAACGGCTTTGAAGTGTCCCACATTGTGGCAGAAACGGCATATCTGATTGCGGGCTGGGCAACTGTCATGGTTTCTGTGTCTCTCGCGACCACAATTGCCACATCTTGCACCCGGCTTTGATTGCTGACTGCTTGACTGCTGTTGTTGAGGGCGTGGTCTCTGTCCCCACTTCTTCCTTGCTACCGAGTCTGGCTTCTTCTTGTAGGTAGCAGCTACTGCTTGACTCACAGTAGGCATTGTTGTTGCATCATCAATGGCTGTTTGATCTGCCTTGGCAACCTCAGCAGCTTGGAAGGCATTGAAGAACTCCTCTAGGTTTGGCGCGACGCGTGTTAGGAGTTGCTCCTCTCTGTACTGCTGGTGTGGAGTAGTAGCCCTGTCCACTTGTGTGCTGGCTCTGACCCTTCTAAACGCTTTGGGCCCGAGACGGCTGGTGATGGTGGTGTTCTTCTCATGGTCCGTCATCGTTTCCCCAGCCTTCATCTCTTTGCTGCTCAACCCAGAGGTCCGGCTCTGAGGTAAAGTCGTCCCAGGTCCTAGACGGTTCATGGCTTCCCAACGGCCAGAACGGAGGCACATCTGGTACAGACCATGGACGGCGGGCAGGCTGGAGTGGAGCTGCATTAGCCATTGGTTCTGGTAGTGTCGCTTGCCTGTAGTACACCCACTGACGGAATTACCACTTGGATGAAGAATTGTCATTGCTTCAGCAATCAACCAAATGATTGCGGCGCAGCAGCTGTTTCATCTGTGGCGATGACTATCGGCGTCCTGGTAGCAGCGCCGTTTGAAACACGGTGCAGGGTCGGCTTGATTGGCGTCCCAGTCAAAGTCTTCCCACTTACGCGAATGCAACGCACCAAAAGTTGAAAAAGAACCGTACTAAAAAGTACTTTGTAGCCGGTGGTCTTCTGTGTAGCGATGATCGTGTGCTATCTTCAGGAGAGTTACCAACCAAGAGTTGCAAATGCCCAATCACACCTGAAACGTGCATGCACAACTACAATACGTACGCACTCACACGACAGTGAGACACCATAGACTGGCAAATTGATAGCGCTACAAAATTCTGAAATAAAAAAATCGGTGTAGGGGGGGTTCCAGACGAGCTACGGCTGGCCAAAGGTGGTCACAAAAAATATTTTTACTCAAAAATAATTTTGGACCAAAAATTCTTGAACTACTCAAAAAGTTACCCAAAATCCCCAATTTTTTAGTCCCAACTCTTATTATAATAAAAGTAATCCGGCATCGTAGCTTTGTGTACTGCAAAACTAGCAAATTCTGCAGGGTTTTGGCCATTCGGAGGCGAATATCTCACGAATGTCGGGTCGCAGCCCAAAATGCTTTAAACCAAAGTCTGGCAAATTGATAGCGCTACAAAATTCTGAAATAAAAAAACCCTGTGTAGGGGGGTTCCAGACGAGCTAGGGCCGGCCAAAGGTGGTCACAAAAAAATTTTTACTCAAAAATAATTTTGGACCAAAAATTCTTAAACTACTCAAAAAAGTTACCTAAAATCCCCAATTTTTTAGTCCCAACTCTTATTGGTACGAAAGAAATTAGAATTGAGAATTTTGGTCCCATAGTTAAGCGGGCCGATTTTTGGCGGCTTGTATCTCGGGAATGGAGCGTCAAATCCATAAACCCTTTGCAGGTTTAACATAACTCATGAATGCCTATTAGTACACCAACGCACAGGTCTCTACACAAAAGTTCGATTTTGAACTTGACATACCAAAACTGGATCGAATCAGAGACTGACTCTTAAAATTCTCTTCTGTTGCCTTAAGAAGAGTAGACAGAAAAGAGTAAGAGTTGAGTTTATTTGTAATATGAGGAATATGGTCTGCATATAACAAACATATGGTCTGCACATAACAAACAGAGATGTGGTCTGATGAAGGATTTATACACTGTCTTGTGCACTAACATTCATTGTTTGTTGTGTTTTACAGTAATAAACGTGCTCTTCCTACATTTTGGCGCTGAGACCCTTTTGTTGTGTTGTACCATGCCGAAACCAAAACACCTTCAACCTTCTCCATGTTCTACTCATCGCAAGCCCAAGCTGAGATCCACACCTGTGCCACTAGTTCCCGTTCCTCATCTACTTCTTCGATGCGCGTTTCTGATGCTCCCGATGCCTCCTTCGTTCAACCAACGCCGCTTCCTTCTGCTTCTCATCTACACAGTCTACACAACCGCAACGAGCCTCCCTTCACTCCTCCTGCAGCTCCTGTCACCAACCCTCCTAGACAAATCATGCTCACCCAACTGCTCCAACAGCAACATCAAGAAGCTGCACAGCAACGTCAAGAAGCTGCACAACAACAACAGCTCCTTCGGTTGGTAGCCGAGCAACAGCATCAACAACATCAACAACAGCAACAAAAGGCTGATCGATACGAGGGACTCCTGGCCACCTTTCGGCTGCAAGTCGCAGTTCCGCAACTCACCATCAGCCTTCCACATCCAACTGTCTATTGTTCAACCAGTCAGCCAACGATATCACGTTCGCCAGATGGTCTGAGGAAGTCACTCATTATGTGCGCCAATCCAGTCTCCCATGGAGTAGAGTCATTGCAGAAACTCTGGATCTCGCGGCTTGTCAGCAGTTCCATTCACTTCTGCCAGACCAGACGAGTACTTTGGAGTCAGCTCTTACTGCATTGGAACCTTTACTACAACCAGCGGAATCCCAAATCCAGCTTGCTATCGGCCTTCTCCAGCTCCCATATGACTCTGACATCATCCGGGCAACTCGCTGTTTCAAGGCCAATGCCGCGCGCATCACTAATCTGGACTCTATTCTTTCCGCTGTTTACCTCAACCTCCTTCCCAACCATATCAAGAAGCACATGATCAACTACCTGTCTGATCCCGCTCACCCCGAAAACCTCCACTCTGTCACTACTGAAGCCATCAAGTACTACAACACTGAACAAGCGATCAACAATTCTCTCACGCCCCCTCAGCAGGATAGCGCCACTTTTCCTCAACGCTCTTCGCCTCCCATCTGCTTTAAGTGCAATCGCCCTGGTCATATCGCCAACGCCTGTTGTTCAAAGCCACCATCTCCCAAGTCTTCTCCAAGTTCTTCTAATCCCCTCACATCTGCTCCCACATCTCCTATTTGGCCAACCATTCGTTGCGTTACACTTCAGTCTCCCCATCGTTCCCTCAAACCAAGTTCGCAGTTCGCCAATCATCACCCTTCTCCAATAGCTTCTCTAGTAATGGGCGCAGGCAAGTGGTTCAACCCAGCCTATGACTATGGTTTCATCAAGTGTTTCGGCAACAACCAGGACTACTTCGTTCATGCCTCCTCTCTTCTTTCCCCTCACTTCTCTCGGTCGGCCCCGCAGCTGTGCCCTGGTGAGGCAGTCCAGTTCGATATCATTCCCGATGCTTTTGGCCGTGCTGTCAATGTTCGTGGTTTCTCCACTGGTCTCTGGATGTCCGGCAGATTCTTTACCGATGCTCCTATTCACTCTCCTACTGTTGATAGCGGATGATCGTTGGGCATGGATGAGGCCCCGGTTTGACACGCATCCGAGGGAGAGCGATGAAGGATTTATATGCTGTCTTGTGCACTAACATTCATTGTTTGTTGTGTTTTACAGTAATAAACGTGCTCTTCCTACAGCATATAACAAACTACGGTCTGCATGTAACAAACATAATATGGTCTGCATATAACAAACATTATGGTCTGCATATAACAAACATAGACACATACAGCATAAATATGGCATATAACTAACATGATAGCGCAAAGTTAATGGCCAAAGGAGTAAAGATGGTCAAACCATGTTGAACAGTGAAATCTGTCCAGTGTTGCAAAGGACCATATACTTCGAATATATAGATGATGACTCATCACGCTTCAAACCCATGTGCCAGAAAACTGCACTTGGTGAAGAATGCAGGAAAGGCAGAGCCCAGGGCGCGAGCCTAAAAAAACCAGCGGCAGCAAAAATCGCATTCAAGTGACAACTGTCACTCACACCTGTACCCATTTTTACAGGAGAAAGGGTTAAAGATGTCTGCAGACAAACTGAAATATCTTGAAAAGCAGAGGTAAGCAGACCAAAACAAGTGACCGGAAAATGGAGAAATACAGGACTAGAAAAGGGAAAAACGAAAGGTTATATATGTAGAGACCAACAGAATGGCGTAAAACCAAGAAAATAAAAGGGCAGAATAATAAACGAAAAACAGGGTACCGATGGGAAGATAAAAGCTTGATGATTAGGGAAAGCAAAATAAAACTAGCAAAGAAAAATACAGATCACATAAGAGAGGTCCTCTGCATCAGCCAAAGAATAAAATGAGGAGAATTTAAGCCAAGGAAAGGTTGAGGAGCCTACACCAGAAGCCATCACACATGCGCAAGCGAACAAGAAAACTCCATGCTCTAATCAACAGCAAGCAGAAGCCAACCGTTGTACACAACGGTAACTGCATAACCATTTACACCATTAGACTCAACGGGGACGAGCAAAAGAACACACAACGCTGGACTCAACGAGACCGCAAAACAACACAAAACACACTGTTGGACTTTTTGCCTTGGCTTGTATTGGCTTCCTTAGCATCTCTGCTGTTGCCGGCCCTGGCCGCCATTGCCATGGGCATGGACATGAGACACAGTCGTTTCAACTGTGTCTTAACTTCTGCCAGGTTGCTGAGAATGGTCAGTCAAGAGTGGGCCCAACTTTGTGACTCCTCATCAGAAAAGCAAACGATCCCTGGATTTGCTGCAGCAAATTCTTCTTAGAGGCATTGGAAATACACTTCCAGTCTGGAGGTTGGGTGCTGAATATCAGGGAAGAGCTTAGCTTGCTGCAGGGCTGTTGGGTCGGTTTATTCCTCGGTTTTTTTCGTTTTTTTCCGGAAAAAAACTGGTTTTTTTTCCTAGGGGCTCGGAAAAAAACTAAAATGCGGAAAAAAACTCAAGTAAGTTTTTAAAAGAAAAAGGCACAATAACTGGTTAAATTCGCTTCCAATACTTTGAATTTACGTTAATAGAAGCCTTACAAGCATTTCCATGGCATAACTTAGCTGTTTTTCGCAAAAAATATTGGTACCATTTTCAGGCAACTTTTATTATTGTATTTTTGTGTTCTAAAATCAAATTACTATGTACTGTAAAACATGAAATTAGTGCATTTTGTAATAAGACTCACGCTATTTCGTTGAATTCTGCAATATAAAGCGATTGTTAAAAATTTTTTTCTGTCATCTCGGAAAATAACTTTTGGAAAAAACCGGAAAAAAACAGGAAAATAACCGGAAAAAAACCGGCTTGAGTTTTTTCCGGAAAACAAACAGCCCTGGCTGGCTGCATGGCATGTGACGCTTATGGCCAAACCATCGGTGAGTGACTTTTTAGATCAGCTCTGAAAGAACCAGCTGATTGATGCATTGGAATGTATGTATAAGCAGAGTTTCGCAGGTGTTGAATGAGTGTGTCATTAAGCACTGCATGGAGACAATGCATTTGAAAAGCTTCCAACTTCCTCAGGCTGCCGTCTAGGATACGCCCAGTTTCCATACCATAACGCAAGATAGGAATCATCACTGCATTATGCAATCTCATTTTGGTCTTTGTGGAAATTTTCTGTGACCACAGTTTTTCTTCAAGCGCAAAGATGGCAGATGCTTTCCCAAACTCAATCTCACTGGTGGACACTGAAACATCTCAGACACATGTGAGCCCAGGTAGTCAAACAGTGAGTCAGTCTCAATCAGTGCGCCATTGATTTGCAGTTGTGGACCATCTGGGAGTAACAGGCCATTCCACATTTGCTCTATGCCTAGGTTTTCTGGTGCCAGATTGAGATGGTTGGACTCAACGGTGATCGTAAAACACATACTATGGGACTCAACGATGGCTTCAACATAACACACACAGACCATCGGACTCAATAGTAACTGCAAAGAACGCACACCGTTTGACTGGGGGTCGCAAAACAACACACACTGTTGCAATCAACGGTGACGAAAACAACACATACTATTTGACTCAATGGTGACCGCAGGTAACACATACCATTTGCCTCAATGGTGACTGTAAACAACACACACCATTTGACTCAACACGGACTCAGGGATGTGAGGTGGGAAAAAAACACCGGAAAAAAACTGTTTTTTTCCGGAAAAAAACATAAATCGCGGAAAAAAACTCAAGCTAAAAATAGCTAATTTACGTCATTTTTCGTTTAAAAAATGGACTTTTGCTATGTATAATAGGCCATACTGACTCAAAACTGTTAGAAAAACAACAAAAAAGACCAAATTTGGCATGAAAAAACAAAAATGCAAACTGCTGTAAGAAAATTTGCATATAGCGTTATTTATGGAACCTGTCAGGCACTGTTTCATGCCTGTTTCGTGATTTATATCAATGTAACACGTGTATTTCTGGTCTAACAAGACTGAGGAAGGCGCTAGAAAGCGTTAGGAATCATAAAACCAGCCTAGGATACTCAGAACTTGGGCTGGAGTTTTTTTCCGCGATTTAGGAAAAAAACCGGAAAAAAACCGGAAAAAAACTGGAAAAAAACAGGCCGAGGTTTTTTTCGGAAAAATATACAACCCTGCACAGACTGCAACAACACGCACCATTTGCCTCAATTGTGACCGTAAACAACACACACCGTTTGCCTCAAGGTGGTTGCAAAACAACACACACCGTTTGCCTCAACGGTGACCGCAAAACAACACACCCTATTTGGCTTAACGGTGACTGCAAAACAACACACACCGTTTGCCTCAACAGTGACCGCAAAACAACACACACCGTTTGCCTCAACAGTGACCGCAAAACAACACACACCGTTTGCCTCAACAGTGACCGCAAAACAACACACACCGTTTGCCTCAACGGTGACCGCAAAACAACACACACCGTTTGCCTCAACAGTGACCGCAAAACAACACACACCGTTTGCCTCAACAGTGACCGCAAAACAACACACACCGTTTGCCTCAACGGTGACCGCAAAACAACACACACCGTTTGCCTTAATGGTGACTGCAAAACAACACACACCGTTTGCCTCAACAGTGACCGCAAAACAACACACACCGTTTGCCTCAACGGTGACCGCAAAACAACACACACCGTTTGCCTCAACAGTGACCGCAAAACAACACACACCGTTTGCCTCAACAGTGACCGCAAAACAACACACACCGTTTGCCTCAACGGTGACCGCAAAACAACACACACCGTTTGCCTTAATGGTGACTGCAAAACAACACACACCGTTTGCCTCAATGGTCCACCAAGCAAGCTGGGAAGAACGAACGAAAGTATCCAAAGCAAGAACATGATACAAAAGCAAAAAACAAAACAACCACTAAAGCAAAAAACAGCGACAAAAGCAAAACGCTAAAGCAGCAAGCGAATGGACCAAAGCAAAAACGCCACACAGCAAGGAACAGTCAACAAAAGAATATATAAGAAAAGAAACCATTCCATAGGAAAATGAGAAACAGGGTGGGAGGTACTGTAATTTTAATATATTAATATTAAAATAAAACTATTATTAACAGTGCCATTTTAATAGTATTAAATTTATATTAATATTAAAATAGACGGCCTACTATTATATTAAATTAAATTAAAAATACAAAGAGGGTCTGAATATTAAAATTTATTTTTAATAGTATTTTAATAGCATTTTAATAGTTTGACCTTCGTTGACAATGAAGGAGTTACCTACAACACTAGAATTTAAATCAGAATTTTACCTCAGAAAATGATAAAAATTGAAATTGAACGTGTCTGACAGCCCTCTGAAGCTGGAATCTTGGAAACAGTGGAACTTTTCTCACGAATAGGCATGAATGACAAAAGTACCTGAATCTCAAGTACCTCAACCTATGTAACAGTCTTTCCTTTCAAAATGTCTCTTTAATTATGCATCAATATTTTCTTTTAAATTTTACATGCCTAGCTTAGCTTATGTTCGCTTGCTTTTTGGAATATCTTAACTTAACAGGTCATCCGCTGAAGGGGGAGGGGCGTTGGGGAGTCTGGCGCCGGCCTGAGGGTCTGAGCACAAATTTTGGGAGGGGGTTGGGCACTGAAAACGCTCAAAAATCGCAGCTTTTCGGCTAAAATCGTCAAAAATCGCTAATTTGGGCTGAATACAGCTAAAAAGTGCTGTTTTACAGACAATTTATGCAATTTTTTTTTCTGAAATTGTAGCAAATCGCAAAAATTTGCTCAAAAAATTTACTTGCCAGAAAAATCGGAGGGGTCGGAAAAATCGTCTCGAGGGGCCCCATCCGGGGGGTCTGGCCTAAGTCGGGTGGGGGCAGACCCCCCAGACCCCCCTGCAGTGGCGTATCCAGGGGTGTAGGGTGGGTACACCCCCTTTGCGGTGGAGGTAGGAAGAAAAAGTCTGTCAAAAATAAGCGAAACTAATGAATTATGTTCCAAAACTGTCTATTTTGTGATGAAGCAAAATATGTTGTTTCACCAATTCGCTAAAGTGTGTCAAAAACTTTATAAGTTCATTTTAGAATCTACTATTAAAATGCTATTAAAATACTATTAAAATTGTTATTTAATAGTATTAATATTAAATCTAAATTAAAATTAACAGGGGACTATTATATTAATATTAAATTAAAATTAAAATCGGCTAGTTCTATTATATTAATATTAAATTAAAATAAAATTTCACTATTAAAATTACAGTAGGGAGGGAGGGCACAAAAAGTCAAAGATAGCAATGACAGAGAAGGAATTCAGAGTAAGCCTACGCTCATGGCTAATAGCAGACCAGTATGGCAAACCTAGCTGAGACCGAAAAGTGTAAAGCCGCGAACAGAGACACATACGCCCCCTATGGGGCTAAGCCGAAAACAGACGAAAACGGGAATAAGGCAACCAAAGAGAATTTACAATTATCTCCTCCAGGTCGTTGACCGTTCAGAGATAATTAAAATTCTCTTCTGTTGCCTTAAGAAGAGTAGACAGAAAAGAGTAAGAGTTGAATTTATTTGTAATATGAGGAATGTGGTCTGCATATAACAAACATAGAGAGAACACTAAAGGGCAGAAGAGCAGGTTTCATCAAGCATCTGGCTTGAGAAAATCACATAAAAACGTTAAAATCCAGTGTAGATACAAAAGGGGCCGAAAGGAATACGACTTGAGTGACGAACCAGTCAGGTGCCCCATGTGGCGGAAACATAAACCCCATGAGCCGCAAATAGCGATAATGGAAAGGAGCGATTGATGAATAGAGACTGTCAGTAAGACATTCAGTAAGCAAGAGAGCGTTTGGCATGACAGTAGAGCGTAACTTAAGATGAAGTGAATGGAATGGAAACAAACACAGAATGTAGAAAACGATCAAGTGGACAACTAAAACGATAACGAAAAAATAATAAGGACTGTAACATAATTCGCTACAAAGGTGACAAAATGACGATATACAGGGTGTCTCAAAAAAAATGATCACATTTCTTTTTACTGCCATTTCCGCAAATTTTGACCAAATAGGCTGGAATTTGGATCATAGGTGCCAAAATTCGGGGAATTTTATGTGTTAAAGTTTGGTGCACTAGGCTTGACTCATTCCCGAGAAATTTCAAAAAAAGCGAAATTTGGTAATTTCAATAGTGAAAGCCGGTCACCGAAAAAATGATCACCTTTCTTTTTACTGCCATTTCCGCAAATTTTGACCAAATAGGCTGAAATTTGGATTATACGTGGCACAATTCGGGGAATTTTATGTGTTAAAGTTTGGTGCACTAGGCTTGACTCATTCCCGAGAAATTTAAAAAGAAGTGAAATTTGGTAATTTCAATAGTGAAAGTTGGTCACGAAAAATGGAAACATTTCCTTTTCCTGCATCTTTTTCTAATTTTTATCGGAATTGGATGAAATTTGGAGTGTAAACGCAGAAGCTCAGGGTAATTCATGTGTAAAAAGTTGACGCATGAACTCCAACGTTATCGTTAGAGTTTAGGCGATAATGTAATGTAACGTTTTTTTCGGTGACCGGCTTTCGCTATTGAAATTACCAAATTTCACTTTTTTTGAAATTTCTCGAGAATTAGTCAAGCCTAGTGCACCAAACTTTAACACATAAAATTCTCCAAATTTTGGCATCTATGATCCAAATTTCAGCGTATTTGGTCAAAATTTACGGAAATGGCAGTGAAAAGAAATGTGATCATTTTTTCGGTTACCGGCTTTCACTATTGATTTAACAAATTTCACTTTTTTTTAAATTTCTCGGGAATGAGTCAAGCCTAGTGCACCAAACTTTAACACATAAAATTCCCCGAATTTTGGCACCTATAGTCCAAATTTCAGCCTCTTTGGTCAAAATTTGCGGAAATGGCAGCAAAAAGAAATGTGATCATTTTTTTTGAGACACCCTGTACAATGTATATTTAAAAAACAAACAAACCGACAAAAACACGAACAAAAATCAGAAGGGCGAAAATAATCATGTTTCAGACAAATGAATGAGGAGGAAAAATACAACAACAACAACAACAACGATTGTAACGTAATTCGGTATGAAGGGGGTAAAATGAACATGAGATATGGAAGACACCAAACAAGCAGTCAGAAACACAGAAAACCAAAGCTTGCAAACGACCATTCATTCATCCCTGGCCGCCTGGCCGCGTGCGGCCGTTTTATTATGCCGCTCTCCTCGCTGTGTGTACTGAGTGCAAACGTCAACAGCTTGCGAGACAAGATAGATGATGTGCGTGCGCTGTGCCGTGCCTGCGAACCAGCTGTATTTGCTGTGCAAGAAACAAAGCTTCATCTGAGAGTGCCTGTTGGACAGCTAACTGTGAGTGGATACGTTTTGTATCGGAAAGATCGGACCAGCAGGGGTGGCGGCGTTGCTCTCTACGTCTCTAAACGTTTTCACCCTCAACCAGCCAAACAAGTGCCGACTTCTATTGAGCTGATAGCTGCCGAGCTAGCTGTTGGAAGAGCCCGTCTTACTGTTGCTTCCGTCTACAAGCCGCCATCAACAACTGCCAATTTGTTTCTGAGTGAACTTTCTGACTTTGTCACTGCTGTGGGACCTGAGAATTTGTGCCTGCTCGGTGATACGAATTTGGACATTCTGAATGACCGCAGTGCGTGTCTGGCTGTGCGCAACTTTTGTGAGTCACTCAACCTCAAACAACTCGTATCCGAGCCAACGCACAAACGTGCCGCTATCGACCACGTGTTTGTCGAACACGAGAGTGCTGCTCACTGCGAACTGCTAGCGCCTGTCGAGAACCACCATGCCACTCTACGGGTTTGTGTTCATTTCTGTGCGGCCAAGCAGAGACCGAAACTAGCAAATGTTTGGACTTTTTCTAAGGCTGACTGGGGATTGTTCCGAGCAGCACTTTAGCTTGCACAGCTGGCCGACCTGGTCATCTCTGCTATGTCAGTTGACGAAGCCGAACATTTGCTTGAACAGCAGATTCTTAAAACTGCAGAGCAGTTTGTACCTCAGCGAACTGTTAAACAGCGAGACGATTTTCCTTACATGACTCGCGAATTGGTTAATCTGAAGCGTAAGCGCAACGCGGCCTACAAATCATACAAGCGCACCAACTCTCCCAGAGACTTGGCTCGTGACCGCTATTACAACAAGCGCTTCAAAGCCGGTGTCAAGGTTGCGAAGAGGAACTTTTTCTATGATATGATCATGAAGGGCGATGCACTGCGGTCATTCTGGCATTACGTTCAAACCCCCACCAAAGGTAGGCGTGACCCAATTCCCGCTCTGTCTCTGCCTAACGGTCGCCACGCTGTCGACAACCAATCGAAAGCGGAGGCCCTGGCCGACCAGTTTGACTCCCACTGGAACCGCGGTGTTGGGGTTCCCCTGTCTGTGCAACCGCCCCATCAGATCGAACCTGAGTGGGCCTGTTCAGCCGACTTCATTGCTGTCCAACTGCACTGTTTGCCCACAGACAAATCGCCTGGATCTGACGGTATTTACCCAATTATGCTAAAGCAGGACCTGATTTCTGTTCCACTAGCTGCCTTAGCCAACAGAATGCTGGCCGAAGGTTGTTGGCCAGCTGCGTGGAAACATGCAACCGTTGTGCCTGTGCCCAAAGTCAGAAACTCGGACCTGCCCAATGACTACCGGCCTATCAGTCTGTTGCCGGTCATGTCGAAGCTGGTGGAGCGTCACGTGCACCAGCTGCTACTGCCCTACATCGAGCCAAGAATAGCGGCAACGCAGTTCGCCTTCCTGCAGCACCGCAGTGCCACTGACGCATTGTTCTACTTCGAGAAAACGGTAACTGATGGCTTCGAAAAGTGTGTAGAGCGTAATTTGCCAGCCAAAGTCGGGGCAGTCTTTTTTGACATTTCAAAGGCCTTTGACTCATGCATCCATGACAGAATGCTGACGTGCTTACAAACTGTGTATTCTGTGCCTGACTTTCTGCTCTGTTTACTCAAATCGTATTTTCGCGGTAGGACTCAAAGTGTCCGAGTCGGTAGTTGTCTGTCAAGTCGCAGAGCGGTAATATCTGGAATCGGTCAGTGTTCCATTCTTGGCCATCTGGTGTTCATTGCCTTTGTCAATGCAGTTACTGAGTTAAGGCTGTCAGCGGCAGCTGAAGTAATTCTGTTTGCGGATGATCTTGCCTATCTGAAACCAATTGATACAATTACAGCTGAGACTGAAATGGTAAGGGATGTGCAAGCCATAGCCGAGTGCTTTCAATCAATATCACTCAACCTTAACATCAACAAAACTCGGTGTATGGCTTTCTCTCTCTCCCCTAACGCTGAACTTTCTGTGCCTAGTATCGATGGGGTCCAAATCGAGAGGGTGGAACGGTACAGGTACCTGGGTGTAGTTCTTGACCCTGGCCTCTCGTTTGCCGACCATACCCGACAAACAGTGGCAAAGGCAAGATCTACTCTTCACTGCCTGAACCGGTCCCATTCGAGGGTTTATTCCCCAAAATATCTTTGCTATACTGTACCTGACCCTTATCCGATCTGTTCTGATGTACGGGTACCCAGTGTGCTATCCTTCTGCTAAACGGGATATGATTTGTATTGAGAGGGTACAGAAACTCGCTTGTAAGTTGATCTTGAATGACTTTCGTGCTAGCTATGATAACCTATTGCTACGACTTAAGTTACGCTCTGTTTCCCGACTTGCTATGGAGTCTAAGCTGAAACTGATGTGGAAGTACGTCTATAAGGAGCGCCACCAACCTGCTGGTACTATTTGTTTCAGTAGCGATCGAGCAGTTAGATCCACCCGTGCAGCTGCTAACTGTTATTATCGTCTGTTTGTTCCGTATTGTAAACGTGACCGTACTATGCTAACTTGTTTTCACCAAAGCGTCAGGCTGTGGAACTTGTTGTCTTTTGATGAGATGCGTTTACCCTTTGCTGTTTTTTGTCGCCTGATTGAATCTGACTGGTTTTATGATGAGCGTGCGCACAGTTTGATGACTGTTATTGACGTGTAATACTGTATCACTCTACTGTGTATATCTAGTCATGAGCTCGGGCACTGTGTCGAAGGGCACATTAGTGTAAACAGTGTCTTGTTCCTTGGTTAGACTTGGAATAAATTTAAACAACAACAACCATGTATGTTGCAGACAAACGAATCTAGAACGAAAAACAATAATAACAACAACAACGACAAATGAGTATAACATAATTCAATACAAAGTCAATATAATGGACAGGAGATACATGTATAGCAAAAAAAACCACCAAATAAGCTGTTTTGGGTTTCTGAAATCCTAAATAGGGTTCCGGAACCCTAATTTGAGTTTCTGAAACCCTAAATAGGGTTCCGGAGCCTTACTTTGGGTTTCAAAAACCCTAAATAGGGTTCCGGAACCCTGTTTTGGGTTTCTGAAACCGTAATTTGGGTTTCTGAAACTCAAAACAGGGTTCCGGAACCCTAATTTGGGTTACTGAAACCCTAATTTCGGTTACTGAAACCGTAAATAGGGTTACTGAAACTGCATTACTGAAACTGCACTCCAGAAATGCATTTTAACTGTATTATGTCGAATAAGGTTTTTTCCACGTTTTAAAGCAAAAATAGGGTTTTAAACGGTATTTTTGCACTTCAGACAGGATTTTTACCCCATTTTTAGTCCTCAAAACCCTGTTTTGAGCCCAAAAAAAGGTCGCTGAAACCCACTTTTGGACACCAAAAAAAGGTCGCTGAAACCCCCTTTGGGCATAGCCCCGAAACCCTATTTTGGATCAGAAAAATCCCCCCCCCCAGCCGAAAACCCAGCTACATGTATGGACCGGCTGAGGGGGGTAGGTCAGAGCCTGTGGGGAGCCAACCCTCCTCAGCCCCCTTTGCCCATGTCTATGTACGAACAGTAAACTACCTTTCTATAGGCCATTCACAATCCACTCAGTTTCTGCTTTGTTAAAAAATTTTCGATTCTCTTAGATCCGTTCGTTTCTAGCTACCGTACTCGACATAGTCTTTGGTTTTTCAACACGAAAACATCTATCTATTGAAGCGATTGTGTTTGTGAGAGTGTTTTGTATTGTCAAGTTGTCTGGTTGTGTTTGTGTGTGCGTGTGTGTTTGAGTATTGTGTGCAAGTGCCAACTAGTTGATAAACTTCTTCACTATATACTACGGTAGCCAATTTTCAGAGATAGAATGGAAGTGGCGTAGCGGCGCTGCTGTTTTTCGCTAAAGAGTGGAAATTGTGGGACACTATCCCCACACATTAGCGAAAACCTAACTGATTAAGCTGAGGCTCCGAAAAGTACGTTCAAGTTCATCCTAAGCCTAATCCCCAATCAATGTCGAGGCCTAACACTTGATCACAGTGCTGAACAGAAGCTGGTACTTCCAAATTGGTGGGGGTAGTGTCAATGTATCAAAATCGGAGCATCAGTGCGTCATGCATAAGTGAAATGCACGCTGCTTCCCTCGTAATTCTGCAGCGAAACCTAGCTTAGTCTGTACAAGGCATAGAAACGTTTTGCGCAGCAAACAAGAAATTGAGATGAGAGAGCAACTCAAAAGTTCCCATGGTTTCACATGCAAAGGCGTTTTGTTCTATTTTTGCAGCTATTTTTCTGCAGCATCTTTTTCGCGTGTAAAACAATTATGCACTCAGATGAAATCGTTCACTCTAACTCTTAAGCTTTTCGACAGCTTGTCAGTGGCATCGACCTTTCGCCTTTTACTAACAGATAGGGTTGAGTTCTAAACTAGCCATTTGGCTTAATTCGATCCTTTTTTTCTTGCACTTGCTAATTTGTCACTTATTTTGTGTTGTGTACGTGCACATCTACTGTAGTGTGCCTTGGAAGTAAAATTCCAATTTCAATTTCACTCATGCACACATTTTTGCGGCTAATTATACAATTAATTTCGGAGTAAATGATTTACGGATTCAATTTCAGGTGAATGAACCTAACAAATCGCGAAAATGTCTATTTGGCTGTTTCAAAAAGTTGGTCAAAGTAGTCAAACCAGTGGTCGTAGTAGTCAAATGGTTTGACTACGATATAGTCAAATTTGACTACTCTGGTATTGTACTCGAACGGCCGGTAGTCACAGTCATAGTCAAACGGATATTTTAGTATTGTAACAACACTAAATATAGCCTGAAAGATACTGTTTTGTTTATTTTTTACTGCTTCTGCCTACTGCCTAAGTACCATTTTTAGGTGTCTGGCTTTAAAAAGAAGTAAAAATTGATTGATTGATTGATTGATTGATTGATTGATTGATTGATTGATTGATTGATTGATTGATTGATTGATTGTTGAAACCCTGTTTTGAGCCCAAAAAAGGTCGCTGAAACCCACTTCGGGCATAGCCCTGAAACCCTATTTTGAATTGAATCAGAAAAATCCCCCCCAGCCGAAAACCCAACTACATGTATGATGGATTGAACAAGATCGATAAAGAACTGACCGAGAATGAATTATTAGAGTTGAAGGCCAA
The DNA here is from genome assembly GCA_030248155.1 of Sabatieria punctata. Lineage (NCBI taxonomy): Eukaryota > Metazoa > Nematoda > Chromadorea > Araeolaimida > Comesomatidae > Sabatieria > Sabatieria punctata. Next base: position 67,956 of record JASANB010004380.1, on the reverse strand, counting down.
ATAGCGATGCCACATTTTTAGCTGCATATTCTGCATTTTTGCTGCTATGTACTGTTATTTTACTATTGTATAGTAAAACAAAAATTAGTAATACTAGTGCTATTTTACTAGTAGTAAAATAATAGTAAAAAGTAAAATTATTAGCCAATAGTAAAGTAAAAATTAAATTAAATTACCAAACGGGGTCAATAGTAAAATAGAAATTTTACTACTATTGTACTAGTTTTTGGTGAATTTCAGCCAAATTCTTGATCAATTTTGCAATAAAAAATGTATGGGTGCACTTTTGTCAGTCGAACTTCACTCATTTTGCCCCTAAACTTCTGGAAAACCTTGTATCACGATCAAATTCAAGAACTATTTGGCACAAATATCGGTCAGTTACTGTATAAGATCTTGGCATCACTGATGCAAAATTGCACCTAATGTCTAGTAAAATCGTAGTAAAATAGTAGTAAAATGATTAAAATTATTAGTGAAACAAAAATTAGTAAAATCGGAGCTGCTTGATAGTAAAACAAAAATAAAAATTAAATTGAAGAGCTAAATTTGTAGTAAATTAAGTAAATAGTAAAATAAAAATCCACTAGTAAAATAACAGTACTGCTATGGCAGCCTGCCATGTTATTGTTTTAGGCATACAATCTGGGCACCGGAGTCGGCGTTTCAGTATTGGAGATAATAAGTACATTCGAGAAGGTTGCAGACCTAAAGGTGTGTACCGCAATGTTGTTTATATGTTATATGTATATGTAAAGCACTCAGGGTTTCTCTAGAATAAAAATGACTCCATTTCTAATGTCTGGTCTGCTCTATAAAATCTGGTCTTTGACAAACTACACATGATTTATCATTTAATTTGAATTTTCAGTATTGTCTGATTGTAATGCAATGTTCTTCTAGATTCCATACACATTGGAGGGTCGCAGACCAGGTGATGTTGCTATCCTGTGTTGTGACCCATCGAAAGCTGAAAAAGAACTTAACTGGAAAGCTGAACTTAATCTAGAGGATATGTGTGAGTATGAGCCTTCCAACACTCAAAATTCGTAATTTTTCGTTTTATCACTCTATGTTTTGTTTTCAGGTCGCGACTTGTGGAACTGGCAAAACCAGAATCCGGATGGCTATCTGAAAGCTCATGCCTCTCATGCGTAAGAAATTGCGTATAGTTGTTTCATGAAGATCTATTCCTATGTTTAGAGACGAATGGTCGAATCGCTACTGACCTCTGGAAAGTTTGGAAGAAACCTCACATTCACAATCTTCGGACATTATTTCATTATATGCACATGATACCTTTTTCTGCACACTTGCATAAAAATATAGGTTAAGTTTGTTGAGTTAAGATTATCAGACACAAATGCAAACCAGTATCTGTATAAAATTTATTAGTTATGTAAAAAATTAATTTAATTGTAATTGAAATTCGCATAATTGGCCCGTTTTTAATTTCAATTCAATTAATTTAATTTTAATTGAGATTCAAAACTTGGGCCATAATTTAGTTGTAATTTAATTGAAATTCGCCTGGAATTTCAATTATATTTTCAATTATTTGCTGGGGTGAATGTAAGGAAATACGTAAGCATTAATGATGACGGCGCTAATGACTTCAAACAAAAACCTATTTAAGGTTTGTGACCTCTTAATACTGACCTCACTTTGTTTGGTAATATTTTATGCCCTGCTTTTTATTTCGTAGTTCATAAAACAGTCAGGCACTTAACGCCGTTTATGGTACCGACACCATATAAGGTGCTGGTACCATATATGGTACCAGTACCTAGGGTAGTGGTACCATATATACAGTATGGTACCATACCGTGTACATATGGTACCACCACGGGCCCCCAAACGTGGGGGCACCATATATGGTACCGGTACCATATACTGTATGGTACCACCGGCACCTTATAATGGTGTCGGTACCATAAACGGCGTTAAGTGCCTGACTGTAAAAGTCACAACAGCAGTGTGGTGCACTTTTTATCTAGGTAACTAGGTATACCTAGTATTACCTAGTTAATATTCGGGAAAGTACCTAGATTTACTTTACCTAGTTTTAAATCCACATAACTAGGTACTTCTAGGTAGAACAAGTTTACCTAGTTTGATATTTTCAGTTTTACATGGCTTTTTCAGTCAGCAAACCTTCAAATTTCCGGCTTTCCTACAATTACAGTGGCCCAGAGAATGAATTTCTGACTTATTTGATCAATAAAATACAAATATTCGCTTGAAATGTGTCAAATTTCGTAAATTTTAACTCCACTAACTTCATCATTGTTCTATTGAAGCAAAAATAATATTTTGACTTGATTTCGAGCGTTTTAAGTTTACCTAGTATTACCTAGTTTTTCTGGGCTTTACCTAGTATTACTTTACCTAGTTTCTTAGCTGAGAACTTTACCTAGTATTACTTTACCTAGTTTTTTAGGTGACAGCTTTACCTAGTATTACTTTACCTAGTTTCAAATTTTCAAAATGCACCACACTGCACAACAGTGATTTGTTGGTGTATGGTGGGTTTTGGACAAGGTACCTAGGAAGTGATGTTGCTCAAAAATGCTGACAACCTTTACATTAAGTACTGAAAATAATGAAATATCTGTAAATTTACCCCAGAATGTCATTTTATGCGTTTTTAAAGGTTAAAATTTTCTTGCCTGTTTGGATAACAGGCTAACCAGGTGTCTGTAAGCTTTTACATGGACATTTTTCGGAGTCCTTGGTCACTGTTGCTGTCTTTTAACAGAAAATACAACAATTTTAAAAAAATTGAAAAAATAATTGAAAAAAATTGCATAATTGAAATTTTCCGAGGTTCCATAATTTAATTGAAAATATATTTGTAATTGAAAGTAATGGAAAACTATTTTAATTAATTTAATTTAATTTAATTGAAATTAAAAATGGAGCCCATAATTTAATTGTAATTTAATTGAAATTCAAATTCCATAATTTTACATCAGTAAAATTTATGCATTCAGCTTTTACATCATAGAGAAAAGTCTACCTTAGAGTGATGTTTTGAACCTGGAGTCTCAGCTGGCCGTGTGCATTGGTAATTTCAACGCACGAGTTGCCGCCTGCTTCTATAGCGCGACTGCCAGCAATCGCGAGGTAGGCCGTCCGGCTCGTACACATCCAACATAATACGATCCAGAGCGTGGAGACCGACAGCCGTCGCAGCGATCTTCTGAAGGTCTACAGTATGTAGTGCTGTTATTTTACTATAGTATAGTAAAACAAAAATTAGTAATACTAGTGCTATTTTACTAGTAGTAAAATAATGGTAAAAAGTAAAATTAAGAGCCAATAGTAAAGTAAAAATAAAATTAAATTAACAAAGGTTGTCAACAGCAACAGAGAAATTTTACTACTATTTGCTAGTTTTTTAGTGAATTTGAGCCAAAATCTTCATCAATTTTGCACTAAAAGATGTGTGGGTGCAACTTCGTGATTCAAATGCAACTAAAAAATGTGATATTTTGCCTCTTCTAAACTTTTGGAAAACCTCGTATCATGATCAAATTCAGCAACTATTTGGCACCAGCATCGGTCAGTTATAAGATCTTGGCATCGTTGATGCAAAATTGCACCTTATGTAGGTATGGGCGACCATTTTTAATAATTCGCGCTACGACAACGAAAACATGCTAAAAGGGCCGATAGCATGACCGCATAGGACAATTCAGGCAAAAAACCGCATTCGATTTCATTAAAAATTAGAAAAATGCGATTTAATGACAGCCGCCTGCAAAGGAGTTTTCTATGGCGCACTTGGTACCATTTTTATTATGGGCAATATATTTGAATAACTACAAGAAAAAGTTTATGCTAAAACGGCGATAGCATGACCGGATGCGATAAATTACACAAAAAACCGCACTTGATTTCATGAAGAATTAGAGAAATTCGTGTTAAAAACAGTTTTTGTGTGAGCCGCGCAGTTTAGTAATTAGCATTTGGTCCCACGTTTGAACTGGGACTGATTTTCTGTGGCGCGATTTACGAAGATGCAACACACTTGATTGTTTAAAATCTACTAGAAGGCCGTGAATATCCGTAACACAGCTAAATTTATGCGAAAAAGTATGATTGCAAGCGTTGCAAAAAATAAAATACTGAAGTGGGAAAAATTCAGGGTTACTGAAACTTCAACACCGTTCGTGGGGTTAACGACAAACAGCAGAGAGCCAATTCTTGTATCATTCGAAAGCCTGAAGTCTACTGTACTCAGAACCGATTGAAACCCTTTCGCCAAATTCATCGTTTTATCACAACAATCAGGAACACGAAAAAAATCCACGAAAAAGGCGATTTTCAGTAGTTAAGAAAGAATCCAATTTGTGGGGACCGCGTCAAACTGCGTTAAGGAAAAGAGTGGTGCTATAGAGGTAACAAGTTACGCTGATTTCAAATCCGATTGAAACCAATTTAAATAAACTCTTCTTTCAACAGAAAATGGACGTTGAAAAACGACGAATCCAGTTTTTGAGAAAAAAATGCCCTTTAACGGCTGAATTATGATTCAACATGCATCTTATTCGATAGCTCGTACTCTGTTTCATATAAGTACATCACTTTCTACCATCAATAACCGAACATAAAAAAGAATTTGCGCTTGAAGTTGCGAAAACCGCTTTCGGACCATATTTTGCCCGTATTTTTGTATTTTCTAAACGGCGCAGCCGGACGAAGCGTGCCCATCCCTACCTTATGTCTAGTAAAATCATAGTAAAATACTAGTAAAATGAGTAAAATTATTAGTAAAACAAAAATTAGTAAAATCAGAGCTGCTTGATAGTAAAACAAAATACAAATTAAACTGAAGAGCTGAATTTGTAGTAAATTTAGTAAATAGTAAAATAAAAATCCACTAAAGTCTGTCCAAAAAAGGAGCGACCTGGCGGTTTTTTGCGGATAAATTTTTTGGGAGGCCTCGCAGCAACTTCAGCCTCATAAGCAAAGTTGTACACAAGGTCGAGCGGCGGTCTGCGTTAATGCTAATCTGCGCTACATCTAATCTGAACACTAATTTGCGCAATGTCAAAAATGAGCTTTATTCCTAACTGCGATGAAAATGAGACGACTGCAGAATTCGATTGTAGAGTCCTTTGCGACTCCAATGAGTCTTTCGTGACGTGTCTAGGCCAAACCAATCCAGAGATATGGCCGGTCAAATTTTGCAAAAAACGCGAAAAATGGCGTTTTTTTGAAAATTTAACAGAGATGGGGGGAAACATCGGCAGACCGGTGGATTTGGCTGAAACTTCCTGAATGGAGTATTCTTGACCGCCGGAACCGATTCTGACACTTCCCGACCCTGAAAACCTCACCCTGATACCATAATTCGGCTTCCAATAAGGGGTGGTACAGCTTCAATAAAATAGGATTTGTACTGTAACACACATTTTCCAAATTTGCATGTCAGAAGTGGCAGTGTTGTAATGGTAGACATTCGCGAACGCCTAAAAAGTGATTGCGGATGCTTATAATGGTATTGGACTGCTCAATCTCATATGACTGAGCTTGACCACCTCACTTTGGGAGCCGAATCACGGTATCAGGGTGAGGTTTTCAGGGTCGGGAAGTGTCAGAATCGATTCCGGCGGTCAAGAATACCCCATTCAGGAAGTTTCAGCCAAATCCACCGGTCTGCCGATGTTTCCCCCCCTTCTCTGTGAAATTTTCAAACAAACGCCATTTTTCGCGTTTTTTGCAAAATTTAACCGGCCATATCTCTGGATCGGTTTGGCCTAGACACGTCATGAAAGCATCATTGGAGTCGCAAAGGACTCTAGAATCGAATTCTGCAGTCATCTCACTTTCATCACAGTTAGGAAAAAAGCTCATTTTTGATGTTGCGAAAATTAGTGTTCAGATTAGACGTAGCGCAGATTAGCATTAACAGCAGACCGCGGCTCAACCTTGTCGACAACTTTGCTTATGAGGCTCAAGTCGCTCCGAGGCCTCCCAAAAAGTTATTCACAAAAAAACCGCCAGGTCGCTCCTTTTTACCGGCAGCGGCTGCCGGTATAAGGTTAGCTTTTCGTTAAGCGTGTAGGATGCAATTGTATCTTAAGAGTCAGTCTCTGATTTGATCGACCCTTGGTATGTCAAGTTGAAAATCGAACTTTCGCGTAGAGAGCTGTGCCTTGGTGCACTAATAGGCATTCATGAGTTATGTTAAACCTGCAAAGGGTTTATGGATTTGACGCTCCATTCCCGAGATACAAGCCGCCAAAAATCGGCCCGCTTAACTATGGGACCAAAATTCTCAACTCGAATTTTTTTTGTACCAATAAGAGTTGGGACTAAAAAATTGGGGATTTTAGGTAACTTTTTGAGTAGTTTAAGAATTTTTGGTCCAAAATTATTTTTGAGTAAAAATTTTTTTTGCGACCACCTTTGGCCGGCCCTAGCTCGTCTGGAACCCCCCCTACACAGTTTTTTTTTATTTCAGAATTTTGTAGCGCAATCAATTTGCCAGACTTTGGTGTAAAGCATTTTGGGCTGCGACCCGACAATCGTGAGATATTCGCCTCAGAATGGCCAAAACCGTGCAGAATTTGCTAGTTTTGCAGTACACAAAGCTACGATGCCGGATTACTTTCATTGTAATAAGAGCTGGGACTAAAAAATTGGGGATTTTAGGTAACTTTTTGAGTAGTTTAAGAATTTTTGGTTCAAAATTATTTTTGAGTAAAAATTTTTTTTGCGACCACCTTTGGCCGGCCCTAGCTCGTCTGGAACCCCCCCTACACAGTTTTTTTATTTCAGAATTTTGTAGCGCTATCAATTTGCCAGACTTTGGTGTAAAGCATTTTGGGCTGCGACCCGACATTTGTGAGATATTCGCATCCGAATGGCCAAAACCGTGCAGAATTTGCTAGTTTTGCAGTACACAAAGCTACGGTTTTGGCCATTCGGAGGCGAATATCTCACGAATCTCGGGTCGCAGCCCAAAATGCTCTACAACCAAGTCTGGCAAATTGATAGCGCTACAAAATTCTGAAATAAAAAAACATGTGTAGGGGGGTTCCAGACGAGCTAGGCTGGCCAAAGGTGGTCGCAAAAAAATTTTACTCAAAATAATTTTGGACCAAAAATTCTTAAACTACTCAAAAAGTTACCTAACATCCCCAATTTTTTAGTCCTAACTCTTATTATAATAAAAGTAATCCGGCATGATAGCTTTGTGTGCTGCAAAACTGGCAAATTCTGCACGGTTTTGGCCATTCGGGGGCGAATATCTCACGAATGTCGGGTCGCAGCCCAAAATGCCTTACACCAAAGTCTGGCAAATTGATAGCGCTACAAAATTCTGAAATAAAAAACCTGTGTAGGGGGGTTCCAGACGAGCTAGGGCTGGCCAAAGGTGGTGTCAAAAAAAATTTTTACTCAAAAATAATTTTGGACCAAAAATTCTTAAACTACTCAAAAAGTTACCTAAAATCCCCAATTTTTTAGTCCCAACTCTTATTATAATAAAAGTAATCCGGCATCATAGCTTTGTGTGCTGCAAAACTGGCAAATTCTGCACGGTTTTGGCCATTCGGAGGCGAATATCTCACGAATGTCGGGTCGCAGCCCAAAATGCCTTACACCAAAGTCTGGCAAATTGATAGCGCTACAAAATTCTGAAATAAAAAACCTGTGTAGGGGGGTTCCAGACGAGCTAGGGCCGGCCAAAGGTGGTCGCAAAACATTTTTTTACACAAAAATAATTTTGGACCAAAAATTCTTAAACTACTCAAAAAGTTACCTAAAATCCCCAATTTTTTAGTCCCAACTCTTATTGGTACGAAAGAAATTCGAGTTGAGAATTTTGGTCCCATAGTTAAGCGGGCCGATTTTTGGCGGCTTGTATCTCGGGAATGGAGCGTCAAATCCATAAACCCTTTGCAGGTTTAACATAACTCATGAATGCCTCTTAATACACCAACGCACAGGTCTCTACGCAAAAGTTCGATTTTCAACTTGACATAGGGATAAGGGCGGAGAGTCGATCGAATCAGAGACTGACTCTTAAAGCGTGTGCTCTCGGCGCCGCTCTGCTCGCTCGTTGTAAAGCTGCTATAGCCTTTAGACACTCCATCAGCAACGAGAGTTTACTCGAACAGGGTCTGTTCTGAGTCATTTCTCTATAATTTTGGCTCAGACTTTCAGGATTTATTAAAAAGATAACTGACTACCTATTGTGAAAGTTTGGCCCGAAAATTCCAAGTTCTGCTCGCTCTGTGGACCGAAAACTCACAACAGTTTACTGTGATTTGCAACTGGAAGCTCCTTTTTGAAAGAATAGCAAAACAGAAAACTGCTTTTTAATGTAATACTTGAAGAGTTTACTGTCTGACAGAGTTGCCTGAAAGACAAAACTGATTTTTAAAGAACTACTAAAAGAGTTTACTGTCAGAAATAATTGCTTGGAAGACGAAAATGCGTTTTGAAGCAAAAGCTGCTTTTTGAAAGATTTGCCTAAGAGTACCAGAATTATTTTGAAGCGAAAACTGCTTTTTGAAAGATTTGCCTAAGAGTACCAGAATTATTTTGAAGCGAAAACTGCTTTTTGAAAGATTTGCCTAAGAGTACCAGAATTATTTTGAAGCGAAAGCTGCTTTTTGAAAGATTTGCCTAAGAGTACCAGAATTATTTTGAAGCAAAAGCTGCTTTTTGAAAGATTTGCCTAAGACAGTCAGAGAGACTAAGCCATAGACGAATCGGTTCCTTTTATGGCTTACCTCTCCGACTATGGCTATGATGTTCCATCGATGGCTATTGAACATCTACTTAGCCATACATGGCTACTTAGCCCTCTATGGCTACTTAGCCTTCTATGGCTACCACTCTTCCACAGCATAGCCAAGTATTGCTATGTAGCCATCTATGGCTACATAGCTATCTATGGCTACGTTGCCATAGATGGCTAAAAAGGCGGGGCCTCCTTGAGTTTAGCCATAGATGGCTACATAGCCATAGATGGCTACGCATCAACATAGCCATCTATGGCTACATAGCCATCTATGGCTAAAAGTGTGGGGCCACCTCGATTTTAGCCACAGATGGCTACATAGCCATAGATGGCTACGTAGCCATAGATGGCTACCGCTGTTTCACAGTATAGCCAATTATGGCTACTTAGCCATCTATGGCTATGTAGCCATCTATGGCTACATAGCCATCTATGGCTAAAAGTGGGCGGACCCTGTTTTTGTAGTCATAGGTGGCTACATAGCCATAGATGGCTATGTTGATATGTATTTGGCTGAAAGTGAGCGGGGCCTGCCTTTGTAGTCATAGATGGCTACTTAGCCCTCTATGGCTACCCCGTTCGGGCAGACCAAACTCCAATTGGAGTAGTTTTCTGATGGGCCAATGACAGTCAGAGAGACTAAGCCATAGAGGAATCGGTTCCTTTTATGGCTTACCTCTCCGACTATGGCTATGATGTTCCATCGATGGCTATTGAACGCCTACTTAGCCATACATGGCTACTTAGCTACGATAGCCATCTATGGCTACATAGCCATCTATGGCTAAATGTGCGCGGACCCTGTCTTTGTAGCCATAGATGGCTACATAGCCCTCTATGGCTATGTAGCCATCTATGGCTACGTAGCCTTCTATGGCTAAAAACGATGGGGCCATTTTAGCCATAGAAGGCTACGTAGCCATAGATGGCTATGCAGAATTCGATAGCCATATATGGCTACTCTCAAAATGAAAGTGAAATTCGGAATTTGCCGATCAGCAATTTCGGTTTCATTTTGAGAGTAGCTATAGACGGCTATCGAATTCTACATAGCCATCTATGGCTACATAGCCATCCATGGCTACGTAGCCTTCTATGGCTAACAACGATGGGCCCATTTTAGCCATAGAAGGCTATGCAGAATTTGATAGCCATATATGGCTACTCTCAAGATGAAAGTGAAATTCGGAATTTGCCGATCAGCAATTTCGGTTTCATTTTGAGAGTAGCTATAGACGGCTATCGAATTCTACATAGCCATCTATGGCTACATAGCCATCTATGGCTACGTAGCCTTCTATGGCTAAAAACGATGGGCCCATTTTAGCCATAGAAGGCTATGTAGCCATAGATGGCTTTGTAGAATTCGATAGCCATCTATGGCTACTCTCAAAATGAAACTGAAATTCGGAATTTGCCGATCAGCAATTTTTTGTTGACCTTTTGAGCTTATTAAAATGAATTTATTTCTTTTTAACATTGTATCTAATTCTAATTTATCCTTTGGAGCGTTTTAAGTTTTCATTTTTCTCTAGGAACGTCAACTGTTTTCTTTTTTCAAAAAGGGTTTCTCCTCTAATATTTTTTTTTCAAAAAGAGTTGGCTGAGTGGTTAGCTCGCTGCCTTGAGTCACGGCGGCCCCTGCATCTCTAGCGGTTGCAGTGGGTTCGAAACAAGTTTGACTGGAATTAGACTTAGCAAAGCCCAACCCAGGCCATCGAAAGCTGGTGACAGCGAGTAGGTAAATGGGTACCGCCGTCGGGTGGGAAGCTAAAGGGAGTCTGTGCGCAAGGCCGGTCCCCGGGCCACAGAATGCTTAGGCACTCCTCGGCACGATTTGACGTAAAAATGCCGAAAATGCGCTTTTTTTGCGGAAAATCGAATTTTTAAGCTACCACTCAACTCCGCTTCAGACGCTGCTACCCCCCAACCCCCCTCAGGGACTGAAAATTCTATCCCCCTCAGCCGAAATGGTAGCCCATGTCTGGCTTGACCCATTCGCATGAAAGTAAAAAAACTGAAATTTGGTAATTTCAAATCTAATAGAATTAATTTAAAAATGAACACATTTGTTTTTGCTGTAATTCCCACAAAGCTTGGTGAAATAAGGTGAAATTTGGAACAAAAGTGTCAACCTTTGGGGTGTTTTATAGGTCAAAATTTCATTCATTTGGGGCCGTCCATAAACGACGTCGTTCCAAAATCCCGATTTTTCGGACCCCCTCCCCCAAAATCGCCTTGCGTCGTTTCTTGGGGACCCCTCCCCCTAAGGCGACGTCGTTTTTCGGTTCCCCCCCGATAAAAGTGCAGTACATACAGCACTATCAGTACTATCATGTTATCTTGTTACGATACTGCGCAATCAATAGAATAAATCCCTACAACCACCCTGGGAAACCAATCTGTGAGTAAAAACCTTTGTCAGAATGACTCAAATTGAAAATAATCCAATCGAAGGTCCCCAAAATTCCGAAAAAAGCGACGTCGTTTTTTGCTAACCCCGTCCCCCACCCGGTGCGTCGTCAGTAGTACAGGGCGTGACTCTGCGGAGCAAATTAGCATAATTTGCTCCGCAGAGTCACGCCCAGTAGAGTGGCCTCGAGTTTAAACTCGTTTAAACTCCAGGCTGCCTCCTACGCAGTCTGCGGTTTCCGCTTCTGCGGAAGGCTAGAGTGAGTGTGCCCCCAATTATTTGGAAGCTGGCAAGCAGAGACAAAAACCATGGAAGCTGGCAAGCAGAAATTAAACCGCAGGCACTATATAAAAGCCGCAGGCACTATAAAGAGGCAAAGTACAGTTGCGGAGCAAGTGTGGGTGGCAAAAGCTGGGGAGCAAAGAAAAGCAAATATAGAGGCGGTGCCTAAATTTATGCCAGAGCACGCGCGCCTTTGTGCTCCGAAAAAACACCTCCGCCGGCAAGGTGCATTTCATAATAATGTGTAAGAGAGCGAATTAAAAACGCAGGCGCATTAAACTCGAACATCACGTCATCTTCGCAAAAGACGCTCCGTTTGGAAATGGACGCTTGACTGACAGATCGATTAGCAAGGCACTGTTTCAGTATGTTTAGTAGAGTTTCTTAAAATGGCATGGAGTCAGCGCCCAGACTATTAAAAACAGAAAACTATCTCAATTCTAAAAAGCTAATAAGTGGGTGGGTGGAGTTTCTACATTTCAGCTACTTTTGCAATCTGTGGGCAGCTGTTGGGGGAAAGGCATTTTAGGAGTGGTTGGAAGTGTATTTCACAATTATTTGCCAGCACAAACAAAAAAGAGGCAAAGTTTAAAACAGCAAACCAATCACATCTCTAATAGCTTATAACTGTTTATCTTGAAACATGAACCGAACTGGCTCTTGTTGCGCAATATTGAACAACGAAAAATTTCATTTCTTCAAAGCACGCCAATACAAATTAATGATTTAGTGAAGTACAAGCGTAAAAGCAGGTGAAACGCAAGCATAAAAGCAAGTGGAAGCGCAAATCTAAAAGCAAGTGAAAATGCAAGCATGAAAGCAGGTGAAAGCGCACGTGTGAAAACAAGTAGAAGTGCAAGTGTGAAAAGCGCAGGTCTAAAAGCAGGTGGAGGTGCAAGTGTAAAAGCAGGTGGAGGTGCAAGTGTAAAAGCAGGTGGAGGTGCAAGTGTAAAAGCAGGTGGAAGTGCAAGTGTAAAAGCAGGTGGAAGTGCAAGTGTAAAAGCAGGTGGAGGTGCAAGTGTAAAAGCAGGTGGAGGTGCAAGTGTAAAAGCAGGTGGAGGTGCAAGTGAACCTGTGTGAAAACAGAGTGGAGGAAGGAAAGAATGAACAAACGAATTAATGAACAAACAAGCAAATGAACGAACAAATGAATGAATGAATGAATCATTTAGACTCATGATTGACTCCTTGTGAATCATGATTGACTCCGTGTGAATCATGATTGACTCATTTAGACTCATGATTGACTCCTTATGAATCATGATTGACTCATTTAGACTCATGATTATTGACTCCTTGTGAATCATGATCAACTCATTTAGACTCATGATTGACTCCTTATGAATCACGATTGACTCATTTAGACTCATGATTATTGACTCCGTGTGAATCATGATTGACTCATTTAGACTCATGATTGACTCCTTATGAATCATGATTGACTCATTTAGACTCATGATTATTGACTCCTTGTGAATCATGATCAACTCATTTAGACTCATGATTGACTCCTTATGAATCACGATTGACTCATTTAGACTCATGATTATTGACTCCTTGTGAATCATGATCGACTCATTTCACTCGTTTTTATTGACTCTTTCGATTCAATCGGTATTGGAATACCTGTGTGTATATTTCATGTGCACATACGAAAATATACGTTTCAACACGAAAACCCGTCGCAGTTAGGTTTCACCAAGGTGACGTAAGACCTTCTAGAAAAAACAAATTTTTTTTTCTGAAAAAAGAATAGAGCTGAAAAATGTATAACTGTCAAAGTTGTCTGAAGTCATTCTCATCGAGTTCAAATAGAGCCAGACATGAAAGAGGATTTCATAAGATTCAGGCTATGACTGAGGAAGGTGACAGTGACAATACAATGTCTGATGCTGACAGTGTTGATGAAAGTGAGAAACCAAATGAGGAACTCGTTAGTGGCACTGATGAGTCATCATAAGATGAGATGGATGATGACAGAACATCAAATCTATGGCGAATGGTCATTGCAGAAAGTTTTGACCAGTTTAAGAAAGATCTTGAAACTCCACAACAGCTTTTGAGAGAACCACATTTGATAGAATTTTTGGAACTGGTTCGGTTTAACATAAAAAAACATGTTAAATTTGTTCAACTCCTGCAAAACGAAGACAAGACTTACAGACAAATATGCGATACAGCACACAAGTATGAAAGAGAACACGATTTTGAGGAAGAAGAAGCAATGGATAAAGCATGGCACAAGCGAAAATTTCTGTTGCGCAATGTCATCAAGAAAAACATTGATGTAATTCAAGCATGGCTGGGCCCAAATGAAGGCGATGAAGAAGACCAGTGACAAACACGGTAATAACCCTGTTAAAAATTACAACAAACTTGAAACATAAAATGCTATGTGATTGGAATCCTTTCTTTACTGAGTTAACAGATTTTCAAAACATTAAGAAATGGACATGCATGCATATGATTCAAAAGAGTGGCTCACAGTCAATTAACTTGATAAAGAAAAGTACAGTATGTCAGCCAGCAATTCAACACATCTCCATATGGCAATACCGATTGAATCGAAAGAGTCAATAAAAATGAGTGAAATGAGTCGATCATTATTCACCAGGAGTCAATAATCATGAGTCTAAATGAGTCAATCGTGATTCATAAGGAGTCAATCATGAGTCTAAATGAGTTGATCATGATTCACAAGGAGTCAATAATCATGAGTCTAAATGAGTCAATTGTGATTCATAAGGAGTCAATCATGAGTCTAAATGAGTTGATCATGATTCACAAGGAGTCAATAATCATGAGTCTAAATGAGTCAATCATGATTCATAAGGAGTCAATCATGAGTCTAAATGAGTCAATCATGATTCACATGGAGTCAATCATGATTCACAAGGAGTCAATCATGAGTCTAAATGATTCATTCATTCATTCATTTGTTCGTTCATTTGTTTGTTTGTTCATTAATTCGTTTGTTCATTCTTTCCTTCCTCTGCTCTGTTTTCACACAGGTTCACTTGCACCTCCACCTGCTTTTACACTTGCACCTCCACCTGCTTTTACACTTGCACCTCCACCTGCTTTTACACTTGCACTTCCACCTGCTTTTACACTTGCACTTCCACCTGCTTTTATGCTTTCACTTCCACCTGCTTTTACATTTGCACCTCCACCTGCTTTTACACTTGCACTTCCACCTGCTTTTGCACTTGCACCTCCACCTGCTTTTACACTTGCACGTCCACCTGCTTTTACACTTGCACCTCCACCTGCTTTTACACTTGCACTTCCACCTGCTTTTACACTTGCACTTCCACCTGCTTTTACACTTGCACCTCCACCTGCTTTTACACTTGCACCTCCACCTGCTTTTACACTTGCACCTCCACCTGCTTTTAGACCTGCGCTTTTCACACTTGCGCTTCTACTTGTTTTCACATGTGCGCTTTCACCTGCTTTCATGCTTGCATTTTCACTTGCTTTTAGATTTGCGCTTCCACTTGCTTTTATGCTTGCGTTTCACCTGCTTTTACGCTTGTACTTCACTAAATCATTAATTTGTATTGGCGTGCTTTGAAGAAATGAAATTTTTCGTTGTTCAATATTGCGCAACAAGAGCCAGTTCGGTTCACGTTTCAAGATAAACAGTTATAAGCTATTAGAGATGTGATTGGTTTGCTGTTTTAAACTTTGCCTCTTTTTTGTTTGTGCTGGCAAATAATTGTGAAATACACTTCCAACCACTCCTAAAATGCCTTTCCCCAACAGCTGCCCACAGATTGCAAAAGTAGCTGAAATGTAGAAACTCCACCCACCCACTTATTAGCTTTTAGAATTGAGATAGTTTTCTGTTTTTAATAGTCTGGGCGCTGACTCCATGCCATTTTAAGAAACTCTACTAAACATACTGAAACAGTGCCTTGCTAATCGATCTGTCAGTCGAGCATCCATTTCCAAACGGAGCGTCTTTTGCGAAGATGACGTGATGGTCGAGTTTAATGCTCCTGCGGTTTTGCCGTCTTACACATTATTATGAAATGCACCTTGCCGGCTGAGGTGTTTTTTCGGAGCACAAAGGCGCGCGTGCTCTGGCATAAATTTAGGCACCGCCTGTATATTATGCTTTTCTTTGCTGTCCAGCTTTTGCCACCCACACTTGCTCTCCAGCCTCTTTATAGTGCCTCTTTGCCTCTTTATAGTGCCTGAAGTTTTTATTTGTGCTTGCCAACTTCCAAATACGTAATTGTGAAATACACTTCCGTCCACCTCACTTACTCACAGCTTCCGGTAACTGTACTTTGCCTCTTTATAGTGCCTGCGGCTTTTATATAGTGCCTGCGGTTTAATTTCTGCTTGCCAGCTTCCATGGTTTTTGTCTCTGCTTGCCAGCTTCCAAATAATTGGGGGCACACTCACTCTAGCCTTCTGCAGAAGCGGAAACCGCAAGTGTAAAAGCAGGTGGAGGTGCAAGTGAACCTGTGTGAAAACAGAGTGGAGGAAGGAAAGAATGAACAAACGAATTAATGAACAAACAAACAAATGAATGAACAAATGAATGAATGAATGAATCATTTAGACTTAGTACAGGGCGTGACACTGCGGAGCAAAAAAGCATAATTTGCTCCGACGTGACACGCCCAGTAGAGTGGCCTCGAGTTTAAACTCGTTTAAACTCCAGGCTGCCTCCTACGCAGTCTGCGGTTTCCGCTTCTGCGGAAGGCTAGAGTGAGTGTGCCCCCAATTATTTGGAAGCTGGCAAGCAGAGACAAAAACCATGGAAGCTGGCAAGCAGAAATTAAACCGCAGGCACTATATAAAAGCCGCAGGCACTATAAAGAGGCAAAGTACAGTTGCGGAGCAAGTGTGGGTGGCAAAAGCTGGGGAGCAAAGAAAAGCAAATATAGAGGCGGTGCCTAAATTTATGCCAGAGCACGCGCGCCTTTGTGCTCCGAAAAAACACCTCCGCCGGCAAGGTGCATTTCATAATAATGTGTAAGAGAGCGAATTAAAAACGCAGGCGCATTAAACTCGAACATCACGTCATCTTCGCAAAAGACGCTCCGTTTGGAAATGGACGCTTGACTGACAGATCGATTAGCAAGGCACTGTTTCAGTATGTTTAGTAGAGTTTCTTAAAATGGCATGGAGTCAGCGCCCAGACTATTAAAAACAGAAAACTATCTCAATTCTAAAAGCTAATAAGTGGGTGGGTGGAGTTTCTACATTTCAGCTACTTTTGCAATCTGTGGGCAGCTGTTGGGGAAAGGCATTTTAGGAGTGGTTGGAAGTGTATTTCACAATTATTTGCCAGCACAAACAAAAAAGAGGCAAAGTTTAAAACAGCAAACCAATCACATCTCTAATAGCTTATAACTGTTTATCTTGAAACATGAACCGAACTGGCTCTTGTTGCGCAATATTGAACAACGAAAAATTTCATTTCTTCAAAGCACGCCAATACAAATTAATGATTTAGTGAAGTACAAGCGTAAAAGCAGGTGAAACGCAAGCATAAAAGCAAGTGGAAGCGCAAATCTAAAAGCAAGTGAAAATGCAAGCATGAAAGCAGGTGAAAGCGCACGTGTGAAAACAAGTAGAAGTGCAAGTGTGAAAAGCGCAGGTCTAAAAGCAGGTGGAGGTGCAAGTGTAAAAGCAGGTGGAGGTGCAAGTGTAAAAGCAGGTGGAGGTGCAAGTGTAAAAGCAGGTGGAAGTGCAAGTGTAAAAGCAGGTGGAGGTGCAAGTGTAAAAGCAGGTGGAAGTGAAAGCATAAAAGCAGGTGGAAGTGCAAGTGTAAAAGCAGGTGGAAGTGCAAGTGTAAAAGCAGGTGGAGGTGCAAGTGTAAAAGCAGGTGGAGGTGCAAGTGTAAAAGCAGGTGGAGGTGCAAGTGAACCTGTGTGAAAACAGAGTGGAGGAAGGAAAGAATGAACAAACGAATTAATGAACAAACAAACAAATGAACGAACAAATGAATGAATGAATGAATCATTTAGACTCATGATTGACTCCTTGTGAATCATGATTGACTCCGTGTGAATCATGATTGACTCATTTAGACTCATGATTGACTCCTTATGAATCATGATTGACTCATTTAGACTCATGATTATTGACTCCTTGTGAATCATGATCAACTCATTTAGACTCATGATTGACTCCTTATGAATCACGATTGACTCATTTAGACTCATGATTATTGACTCCTTGTGAATCATGATCAACTCATTTAGACTCATGATTGACTCCTTATGAATCACGATTGACTCATTTAGACTCATGATTATTGACTCCTTGTGAATCATGATCGACTCATTTCACTCGTTTTTATTGACTCTTTCGATTCAATCGGTATTGCCATATGGAGATGTGTTCAATTGCTGGCTGACATACTGTACTTTTCTTTATCAAGTTAATTGACTGTGAGCCACTCTTTTGAATCATATGCATGCATGTCCATTTCTTAATGTTTTGAAAATCTGTTAACTCAGTAAAGAAAGGATTCCAATCACATAGCATTTTATGTTTCAAGTTTGTTGTAATTTTTAACAGGGTTATTACCGTGTTTGTCACTGGTCTTCTTCATCGCCTTCATTTGGGTCCAGCCATGCTTGAATTACATCAATGTTTTTCTTGATGACTTTGCGCAACAGAAATTTTCGCTTGTGCCATGCTTTATCCATTGCTTCTTCTTCCTCAAAATCGTGTTCTCTTTCATACTTGTCTGCTGTATCGCATATTTGTCTGTAAGTCTTGTCTTCGTTTTGCAGGAGTTGAACAAATTTAACATGTTTTTTTATGTTAAACCGAACCAGTTCCAAAAATTCTGTCAAATGTGGTTCTCTCAAAAGCTGTTGTGGAGTTTCAAGATCTTTCTCAAACTGGTCAAAACTTTCTGCAATGACCATTCGCCATAGATTTGATGTTCTGTCATCATCCATCTCATCTTCTGATGATTCATCAGTGCCACTAACGAGTTTCTCATTTGGTTTCTCACTTTCATCAACACTGTCAGCATCAGACATTGTATTGTCACTGTCACCTTCCTCAGTCATAGCCTGAATCTTATAAAATCCTCTTTCATGTCTGGCTCTATTTGAACTCGATGAGAATGACTTCAGACAACTTTGACAGTTATACATTTTTCATATATATTTTATTGGTAATTATCTTATAACATTAACATAACAAGTGGCCCCGATCAGAGCCACAATCACAACACATACAGTACATACAGTTTATTCTACCAAAACGTCGTTATATACATGTGCAACAAGTACGTTATATACTATACAGTACGATAAAATCTCAGAATTCGCTCACATCGAGTAGAAATTCTATTATCTAGAGTGGCGTTATCTGGTCTATAATTTGCGTGACCTACAGTACGTGCCTTGGTACGTTCGTACCAAAGAGTCAGTTTAAACACAGCACATATCGTGCGCACACAGCGAATAATGTCTGCCGGCAAACGGGGTCCTAGAGCACCATTGAATCGAACAGTATCCCAGTTCCAGGAAAGGCTATTACTTAGTCCTTTTACTGCTCTCTGCATCCGAGTCTGGAGGTCTCTGAATTTTACACATTCTAAGTAAAAATGTTTAGGGTAGTCCCCTCCTTTCAATCCACACGCTACACAATCTGTCACACCATTTTCTGGCAAAATACACCGGAACGGCAACGCTCTGTGTATTAATTTATAGCTAAATATTCGTTCTTGGCTTGGAAGCTGTTTACATAAAATTTGTGACCAGATCAGGTCCCAGTCCAAATACGGTTCCGAGTCAACGCATGCAACTAATTTGGATCCGAAACTTAACAGACTCCAATACACTTGCCTGGTGTCAAATTTGACCCAGCTAATTACGGGGAATACCTTGGAAGAGATGTCAAAACATACGAAAAAATTTTTCAAGTAGCCATTGGCTTTGGCGGCTTGCCTACTCGCATGTAGGTACCGGTTTTCAGTTATACCTGGACAAGTACGGTGGACATTAGGTAAGTTTAGGCCCAGCCAGAATACAAGCTGAGCCCACCACACCCTTCGTTTACTTTCGTCACAACCTACAAAAAGTAAGTAAAGTAACTTCATGTAGACGGTCTGCATTCGAAATTTTAAGCGCGGAAGCCGTAGGCCACCATCCACACATTTGCGACTCAAGGTATCGGTCGAAATAGGCCGCCAGGATAGTCCCATATAAACTTGAGAATTCTTCGCTCGATTTTCTGGATATCACCACTGTCCGGTGGTTCAAATGAAATAATATGATATACCTTTGGTAGCACGTAAGTGCTCACAAATCGTATGCGGTCGAACCAAGTTTGGTGCTGCGCATTGACTCTATCCAATGTTTCAGCTATAGCTACACAAGCTGTCTGCCAGTTCTTTTGGTGCTGATTCGCACCTACAAATACACCAAGAACCTTAATTTGGGCTTTCAAGTAGGCATCAGGGATAGTATCTTTTTGAAAAACATTCAATGTACCCAAGACAAGGGCCTCCGTTTTAGCCGCATTTATTTTGGCTCCTGACGCATGACAGTACCGTTCAATTTCAGTGTCTAAGTTCTTTCTGTCCTGGGGATACTGTAGGATAAACAAATTGTCATCCGCATAGGAAAGACATTTCAGCTCAGAAACGTCAGAATACAAAGGCATTTTATACCCATGAATTTTTGGGTTTAGCCGTACAGCTTCTAAAAAGGGCTCTGCTTGCAGAACAAATAGCAGCATAGAAACAGGGCAACCTTGGCGGATGCCTCTTGACACAGAGAAAGACCTTGTACAAAGTCCATTCACCTCTACCTTCGCCGATATATCTGTATAGATAGCTGAGATCCAGCGTAAGAAATTCTGACCAAAATTCATGGATTTTAACACTTGAATCATCCAATTATGATTAACCCGATCAAACGCTTTTTCAAAGTCATATCCAAATAATGTTACACTATCATTTTTCAACTTTACGTACTCTTGTAAGCAGCGCAGAAGAATCAAATTATCAGTCATACTACGGTTAGCAATTCCACAAGCTTGTGTAACGTACACAAGTTTCGGCATCACCTGCCTCAGTCGGAATGCTAGTATTTTGCTAATTATCTTATAGTCGCAGGTCAGCAAGCTAATTGGTCGCCAATTCTTTAACATTCTTGAATCGTCTTTTTTGTACAGCAAGGATATAACAGCTTCGCTCATAGTACTGGACAAATGATTAGAAAACCATACAGCATTGAAAACTTCTACCAGGTCTTTACCAAATACGTACCAGTACTTTACATAAAATTCTTTTCCCAGGCCGTCGTAACCGGGTGACTTATTGTTTTTCATACTGTGGAGAGCACGAATTGCCTCTGGCTCTGATATAAAGCCTTCACATAGTTCCTTATCAGCATCAGTTAGACGCCGAGTTACTTTACTCAATAGAGTCTTCTGAGCATCACAGTTAGTGGGCTCATCTGCATAAAGCGCAGCATAGTACTTACGTACAGTATCAACTATTGCAACTTTGTCGGTCAGTAGTACATGGCCGTCCGTGTCTATTAGACTGGTTATTGTTCTAGCTTGGCCTGATTTTCGTTCAAATTGCTTGTACCATTCGGTACTGCCCCGTTCACAGGCCATTTCCGTTTTTCTAGCTCGTACAAACAGGCCATCTATACGGTACTGCGAGATTTGGGAGAGTTCACGGCGCAAATTGGCGATACGAACTGAGTTATCAGCTCCATCATTTGCCTCCTCGGCTTCTAGGTTAGCAAGAAGCACTTTTACTTCATTCTCTCTGCTTTTTCCAAGCCTTTGCGCTTCTTCTTTACTAAACTTACGAATTATACGTTGAAAGTGAGCTTTGGCAGTATCCCACCATGGCAGCAGGTCAGCGCCAAGTGGTTTTTGCAGTTTCCAGTAGTACCAAAAACGCTCAATTCTCTGCCTTAAAACAGTATTTTCCAAGAGACTATTATTACACTTCCAAAAACTTCGTCCCCATCGAACAAAGTCAGGTTTTTGAAGTTGTACAGAAAGCACAGAATGATCACTTGTCAACGTTTTAGGAGCGTATTCAATTTCTAACAGAAATCGTTGCGTTTCAGGCTTGGCATAGATGCGGTCCAATCGACTACACCCTTTACCAGCTCGGTAGTAACTAAACCTTTTCTCTGTACCATTACGGTCACGCCATACGTCAGAAAAACATTCATTTTGTAGTTCATCAAAAACTGAATTTAGCTTTCGGTCGCCATCCGTTAAGACGCCTGTGCGTCTATCTAATAGTGGTTCTACTACACCATTCCAATCTCCAATCAGTATCAAGTTTTCCAAATTTTCAATACGACTTAAAAACTGTTCGGCCCAAACGTCTAGGCCGTTCAGGTGTGAAGCATACACGTTCCAAAGCTCAAACTTAGAATTTCCATACACAAAACAAAGAGACTGCACCGTGCCGTCTAGAACAGCTGTACAGCTCAATAACTTGACGGTCTGATCCTTTACAAAGAAGGCAGTACCTTCTGAATTTACAGCACCATTATTCCAAAATATTTTGCCCAAATAGGCACGTTCAATTTTTGCTTTCAGTTCTGGAGACGGATTATGAACTTCTTGTAGAGCAATTATGTCATAATTAGAAATTTCGTCCAGAATAAACTGCCATTTACGATCAAATGCATGACCTGTCAGGCCGTTCACATTATAAGAAGCAATCTTTAGAAAGACCATAATACTTAGCGCGGTTTTTGCGGCTTCCCTGAATTTTTCGTTTCCTTCTCCTGCCTCGCACCCTTTTCACTCACCAATGAGTTACTTCGACCTCTGTTTGAGGACACAGAGTTACTTCTGGTAATCGGTTTTTTCTTCTGCTGTGCAGCAGGTTTGGTTCTCTTGGCAGGAGGGTGTTCACTGCTCAGTCCACGTTTACGTATAGCCGATTCAGGCTCATCTACGTCCACCAACTCGTCGGCCTCCTCGGCAGAGGATGCAGACAGCGTTTGGTCAATCACGTGCTCAGGATCTTTATCTGGTCCCAACATTTGCTCAGAGTCGGCTACAGTACTAGATCTAGGCGCCTCTCTAGTCAACACGTCATCTACAGGAGCGGGCTCAACAAACATGCTATGGTCTATCTGACTTACAGAACTGTGTGGGCTGAGCGCCGGAAATTCCTCGTTGTCGAACAACTGTATCCCTGGGCAGGTCCACAAGGTGTGCCCTTCCTTTCCACATTTGCCACACGGTGCTTTACACTCACGTACAAAATGTCCGTTCTTTTGACAGTTGAAACATTTTAGACTCTCTTTTTGGCCTTCATACTTTGCGAAACATTTACAACCAGCAACGTACAGTACTCTGGGAATTACTTTGGCCGGTTGGCCCTGGAAAAACACATGACGTATTCCGTTCTCAATTCCAGACAGTTCTGGCGGGTCAGAGTATTTGCAACGATAGACGTGTTTCGCGTTGCCAAATTGACTCATTTTAATCAGCAAATCATCATCAGCAATTTGCGCACCTAAGCCAAACACGGAAACTCGCAAGGAATTCTCGCGTGCCTTTTGTTTTTCTGCCTCAATCATAGACCAGATGGCCCCAATTGCTACAGGCCCCCCAATATATCGGATCGGATCGGCCCCAATTGCGTCGCAGGGCTCAAACACTGCGCGCTTCTCGACGTCAGCCGCCGCGCACTCTACCTCTATGCAATCGATCGATTGCAACGCACTCAACACACTGCACTTTAGCGCATGGCTCTTGGCCACTAGCAAGAAACCGGGCAACTCGCCCCACGTCTGCACACTTTGCAGCACATCAGACAAAGGTAACTCGTTCACAGACAAATGAGCAGCCAATTTTAGAATAACGTCAGCAATCTGCGGAACAAAGCCAGCAGTAGTTCTGTCCGAAATCGGACGCAAGTAGACCGAACAGTCATACTTAGTTTCCCAGTTTTCACCGAGAGCTTTAGACAAGTTTTTCCTACGCTCAACTGCAACGTTTGCAGCTGCCATCATACACAGAGCTGGCTAAGCCTGTCGCACACGCACAAGAAGCACGTAGCCGGCTAGCACAACTACAAAAAAAAAGCAACGAACACTTACGTTAGAGTAAAATTCGAAATCAACCAAACGAAAGGAACGGAAACATCAACCAGTAAATAAATCCAAATCTTTAGTCCAAACCAAAGAAGAAACTAACAAACGTCCAAATGAAATCCAAATGAACCGAATGAACAAAAAAGAGGCTCAGTACACAGGCTCTTTGCACGCAGAGCAGAGATAAAAACACAGCCGCACGCGGCCACTACACTCTTACAGCTTTGACAGTTATACATTTTTCAGCTCTATTCTTTTTTCAGAAAAAAAATTTGTTTTTTCTAGAAGGTCTTACGTCACCTTGGTGAAACCTAACTGCGACGGGTTTTCGTGTTGAAACGTATATTTTCGTATGTGCTCATGAAATATACACACAGGTATTCCAATACCGATTGAATCGAAAGAGTCAATAAAAACGAGTGAAATGAGTCGATCATGATTCACAAGGAGTCAATAATCATGAGTCTAAATGAGTCAATCGTGATTCATAAGGAGTCAATCATGAGTCTAAATGAGTTGATCATGATTCACAAGGAGTCAATAATCATGAGTCTAAATGAGTCAATCATGATTCATAAGGAGTCAATCATGAGTCTAAATGAGTCAATCATGATTCACACGGAGTCAATAATCATGAGTCTAAATGAGTCAATCGTGATTCATAAGGAGTCAATCATGAGTCTAAATGAGTTGATCATGATTCACAAGGAGTCAATAATCATGAGTCTAAATGAGTCAATCATGATTCATAAGGAGTCAATCATGAGTCTAAATGAGTTGATCATGATTCACAAGGAGTCAATAATCATGAGTCTAAATGAGTCAATCATGATTCATAAGGAGTCAATCATGAGTCTAAATGAGTCAATCATGATTCATAAGGAGTCAATCATGAGTCTAAATGAGTTGATCATGATTCACAAGGAGTCAATAATCATGAGTCTAAATGAGTCAATCGTGATTCATAAGGAGTCAATCATGAGTCTAAATGAGTTGATCATGATTCACAAGGAGTCAATAATCATGAGTCTAAATGAGTCAATCATGATTCATAAGGAGTCAATCATGAGTCTAAATGAGTCAATCATGATTCACACGGAGTCAATCATGATTCACAAGGAGTCAATCATGAGTCTAAATGATTCATTCATTCATTCATTTGTTCGTTCATTTGTTTGTTTGTTCATTAATTCGTTTGTTCATTCTTTCCTTCCTCCACTCTGTTTTCACACAGGTTCACTTGCACCTCCACCTGCTTTTACACTTGCACCTCCACCTGCTTTTACACTTGCACCTCCACCTGCTTTTACACTTGCACTTCCACCTGCTTTTACACTTGCACTTCCACCTGCTTTTACACTTGCACCTCCACCTGCTTTTACACTTGCACCTCCACCTGCTTTTACACTTGTACCTCCACCTGCTTTTAGACCTGCGCTTTTCACACTTGCGCTTCTACTTGTTTTCACACGTGCGCTTTCACCTGCTTTCATGCTTGCATTTTCACTTGCTTTTAGATTTGCGCTTCCACTTGCTTTTATGCTTGCGTTTCACCTGCTTTTATGCTTGTACTTCACTAAATCATTAATTTGTATTGGTGTGCTTTGAAGAAATGAAATTTTTCGTTGTTCAATATTGAGTTCAACAAGAGCCAGTTCAATATTGAGTTCAACAAGAGCCAGTTCGGTTCACAGTGCTTAAAGCATTAACTCCTGAATACTTCAATTTTTTATCATATTAGAAGAGAAACTCGTTTTGAAAGAGTTGTAAGAAAAAGAAAGAGACAATAGTTGACGTTCCTAGAGAAAAATGAAAATTTAAAGTGTTCCATTAGAATTAGATACAATTTTAAAAAGAAATAAATTCATTTCAATAAGCTCAAAAGGTCAAGAAAAAATTGTTGATCGGCAAATTCCGAATTTCAGTTTCATTTTGAGAGTAGCCATAGACGGCTGTCGAATTCTACATAGCCATCTATGGCTACGTAGCCTTCTATGGCTAAAATGGGCCCATCGTTTTTAGCCATAGAAGGCTACGTATCCATAGATGGCTATGTAGAATTCGATAGCCGTCTATGGCTACTCTCAAAATAAAACTGAAATTGCTGATCGGCAAATTTCGGATTTCAGTTTCATTTTGAGAGTAGCCATAGATGGCTATCGAATTCTATATAGCCATCTATGGCTATGTAGCCTTCTATGGCTAAAATGGGCCCATCGTTTTTAGCCATAGAAGGCTACGTAGCCATAGATGGCTATGTAGAATTCGATAGCCGTCTATGGCTACTCTCAAAATGAAACTGAAATTGCTGATCAGCAAATTCCGAATTTCAGTTTCATTTTGAGAGTAGCCATAGACGGCTATCGAATTATACATAGCCATCTATGGCTACATAGCCATCTATAATCGATTGAGCCATTTTAGCCATGGAAGGCTACGTAGCCATAGATGGCTATGTAGCCGTAAAAATTGACATTTTGAATATGCAAATTTTTTATGCAAATTTTCGAACTTTTTATCGCTGCTTCGTAACATAGGCATGTAGGTACTCAATCAAAAGCTCTCGCTTAGCTAAGTCTGAATATGATGGTCCCGATTGGATCGGATATTGTAGTAAGCATATTTGATGCAAACTTTGTATTTGAAGCAGTAGTTAAAATAACGGAAAGTTGAAGGAAAATCGGCAGCTTCATCTCTTGCCACTCCTAACTCGGCCGATTCTGGGGCAGTACTTCGGCAGGACGATTCAAAGTGGATTAGAAGCGGAGTGGCTGGAGGCCCACAAGGTATTGAAGCAGTATGGAAGCTACAAGACTTAAAACAATGTAAAGCTGAAGGAAAATCGGAAGCTTCACCTTCTTCCACTCCGAATCGGCCGATTCTCAGGATAGTACTTCGGTGAGGCGATTTGAAGTGGATCGAAGTGGTGTGCCTCGAAGAAGCTGAAGGAAAATCGGCAGCTTCACCTTCTTCCACTCCAAATCGGCCGATTCTCAGGATAGTACTTTGGCGACGCGATTTGAAGTGGACCGAAGTGGTGTGCCTCGAAGGAATAACCATGCAAAGAAGTACAGAAGCTAGAAGAGTGGGAATCGTGGAAAGCTGAAGGAAAATCGGCAGCTTCACCTTCTTCCACTCCAAATCGGCCGATTCTCAGGATAGTACTTCGGCGGGACGATTTAAAGTAGATCAAAGTGGTGTGGCTGGAAGGAGAGAGTTTGTTGAAGAAGTACAGAAGCTAGAAGAGTGGGAATCGTGGAAAGCTGAAGGAAAATCGGCAGCTTCACCTTCTTCGACTCCAAATTGGCGGATTCCCGGGATAGTACTTCAGCGAAGATTGATGACATGCAAATCGTAAGTGGCGGGCTGGATGATCGAAGTGGTTCTGGTACGATCTGGAAGTCAGCGAATGGCAGAGGTGGCCTGGAGGATGAAGACGATTTAGGTTCAGTAGAAGGTGCCAGTACCTGAGTGATTTGAATTTGGCGCACTTCTTACCGATGACAAATCTTCCCAGTTAGGGTCCCACCACGAAAAGTCATCACATTCGGTCCTGTCATGCGAGGGGCTCATTGGGAACCATCAGAAAACTACTCCAATCGGAGTTTGGTCTGCCTGAACTGGGTAGCCGTAGAGGGCTAAGTAGCTATCTATGACTACAAAGGCAGGCCCCACTCACTTTCAGCCAAATATGTATCAACATAGC
Organism: Sabatieria punctata; assembly: GCA_030248155.1. Classification (NCBI taxonomy): domain Eukaryota; kingdom Metazoa; phylum Nematoda; class Chromadorea; order Araeolaimida; family Comesomatidae; genus Sabatieria; species Sabatieria punctata. Next base: position 40,717 of record JASANB010004380.1, on the reverse strand, counting down.
CATCTATGGCTATGTCGCCATCTAGGACTACAAAAACAGGGTCTGCCCACTTTTAGCCATAGATGGCTACATAGCCATAGATGGCTAAGTAGCCATAGTTGGCTATGCTGTGAAAGAGCGGTAGCCAACTATGGCTACGTAGCCATCTATGGCTATGTAGCTATCTATGGCTATGTAGCCATCTATGGCTAAAATCGAGGAGGCCCCACACTTTTAGCCATAGATGGCTATGTAGCCATAAATGGCTATGTTGATGCGTAGCCATCTATGGCTAAACTCGAGGAGGCCCCGCCTTTTTAGCCATCTATGGCTATGTAGCCATAGATGGCTATGTAGCCATAGTTGGCTATGCTGTGGAAGAGTGGTAGCCATAGAAGGCTAAGTAGCCATAGAGGGCTAAGTAGCCATAGAGGACTAAGTAGCCATGTATGGCTAAGTAGGCGTTCAATAGCCATCGATGGAACATCATAGCCATAGTCGGAGAGGTAAGCCATAAAAGGAACCGATTCGTCTATGGCTTAGTCTCTCTGACTGTACATGCCTATGTTATGACGCAGCGTTAAATAGTTAGAAAATTTGCATAAAAAATTTGCATATTCAAAATGTCAATTTTTACGTAGCGATCTATGGCTACATAGCCATCTATGGCTATGTAGCCTTTTATGGCTAAAATGGCTCAATTGTTTTTAGCCATAAAAGGCTACATAGCCATAGAAGGCTATGTAGCCAAAGATGGCTACGTAAAAATTCGATAGCCATCTATGGCTACTCTCAAAATGAAACTGAAATTGCTGATCGGCAAATTCCGAATTTCAGTTTCATTTTGAGAGTAGCCATAGATGGCTATCGAATTATACATAGCCATCTATGGCTACATAGCCTTCCATGACTAAAATGGGTCAATCGTTTTTAGCCATAAATGGCTACATAGCCATAGATGGCTATGTAGCCATAGATGGCTACACACAAATTCGATAGCTATCTATGGCTACTCTCAAAATGAAACTGAAATAGCTGATCGGCAAATTCCGAATTTCAGTTTCATTTTGAGAGTAGCCATAGATGGCTATCGAATTATACATAGCCATCTATGGCTACATAGCCATCTATGGCTATGTAGCCTTTTATGGCTAAAATCGATTGAGCCATTTTAGCCATGGAAGGCTACGTAGCCATAGATGGCTATGTAGCCATAGATGGCTACGTAAAAATTGACATTTTGAATATGCAAATTTTTTATGCAAATTTTCTAACTTTTTATCGCTGCTTCGTAACATAGGCATGTAGGTACCCAATCAAAAGCTCTCGCTTAGCTAAGTCTGAATATGAGGGCCCAGATTGGATCGGATATTGTAGTAAGCATATTTGATGCAAACTTTGTATTTGAAGCAGTAGTTAAAATAACGGAAAGTTGAAGGAAAATCGGCAGCTTCATCTCTTGCCACTCCTAACTCGGCCGATTCTGGGGCAGTACTTCGGCAGGACGATTCAAAGTGGATTAGAAGCGGTGTGGCTGGAGGCCCACAAGGTATTGAAGCAGTATGGAAGCTACAAGACTTAAAACAATGTAAAGCTGAAGGAAAATCGGAAGCTTCACCTTCTTCCATGCCGAATCGGCCAATTCTCAGGATAGTACTTCGGCGGGGCGATTTGAAGTGGATCGAAGTGGTGTGCCTCGAAGAAGCTGAAGGAAAATCGGCAGCTTCACCTTCTTCGACTCCAAATTGGTGGATTCCCGGGATAGTACTTCGGCGAAGATTGATGACATGCAAATCGTAAGTGGCGGGCTGGATGATCGAAGTGGTTCTGGTACGATCTGGAAGTCAGCGGATGGCAGAGGTGGCCTGGAGGATGAAGACGATTTAGGTTCAGTAGAAGGTGCCAGTACCTGAGTGATTTGAATTTGGTGCACTTCTTACCGATGACAAATCTTCCCAGTTAGGGTCCCACCACGAAAAGTCATAACATTCGGTCCTGTCATGCGAGGGGCTCATTGGGAACCATCAGAAAACTACTCCAATCGGAGTTTGGTCTGCCTGAACTGGGTAGCCGTAGAGGGCTAAGTAGCTATCTATGACTACAAAGGCAGGCCCCACTCACTTTCAGCCAAATACGTATCAACATAGCCATCTATGGCTATGTCGCCATCTATGACTACAAAAACAGGGTCTGCCCACTTTTAGCCATAGATGGCAGCCATAGATGGCTAAGTAGCCATAGTTGGCTATGCTGTGAAAGAGCGGTAGCCAACTATGGCTACGTAGCCATCTATGGCTATGTAGCTATCTATGGCTAAAATCGAGGAGGCGCCACACTTTTAGCCATAGATGGCTATGTAGCCATAGATGGCTATGTTGATGTGTAGCCATCTATGGCTATGTAGCCATCTATGGCTAAACTCGAGGAGGCCCCGCCTTTTTAGCCATCTATGGCTACATAGCCATAGTTGGCTATGCTGTGGAAGAGTGGTAGCCATAGAAGGCTAAGTAGCCATAGAGGGCTAAGTAGCCATAGAGGACTAAGTAGCCATGTATGCCTAAGTAGACGTTCAATAGCCATCGATGGAACATCATAGCCATAGTCGGAGAGGTAAGCCATAAAAGGAACCGATTCGTCTATGGCTTAGTCTCTCTGACTGTAAGAGTACCAGAATTATTTTGAAGCGAAAGCTGCTTTTTGAAAGATTTGCCTAAGAGTACCAGAATTATTTTGAAGCGAAAGCTGCTTTTTGAAAGATTTGCCTAAAAGCACCAGAATTATTTTGAAGCGAAAGCTGCTTTTTGAAAGATTTGCCTAAGAGTACCAGAATTATTTTGAAGCGAAAGCTGCTTTTTGAAAGATTTGCCTAAAGAGTGCTAGAATTCTTTGGAAGCAAAAGCTGCTTTTTGAAAGATTTGCCTAAAGAGTGCCAGGATTCTTTGGAAGCAAAAGCTGCTTTTTGAAAGATTTGCCTAAAGAGTACCAGAATTCTTTTGAAGCAAAAGCTGCTTTTTGAAAGATTTGCCTAAGAGTACCAGAATTCTTTTGAAGCGAAAACTGCTTTTTGAAAGATTTGCCTAAAGAGTACCAGAATTCTTTGGAAGCAAAAGCTGCTTTTTGAAAGATTTGCCTTAGAGTACCAGAATTATTTTGAAGCGAAAACTGCTTTTTGAAAGATTTGCCTAAGAGAACCAGAATTATTTTGAAGCGAAAGCTGCTTTTTGAAAGATTTGCCTAAGAGTACCAGAATTATTTTGAAGCGAAAACTGCTTTTTGAAAGATTTGCCTAAAGAGTGCCAGAATTCTTTAGAAGCAAAAGCTGCTTTTTGAAAGATTTGCCTAAATAGTACCAGAATTCTTTTTAAGCAAAAGCTGCTTTTTGAAAGGTTTGTCTAAAGAATGCCAGAATTCTTTGGAAGCGAAAGCTGCTTTTTGAAAGATTTGCCTAAAGAGTGCCAGAAATCTTTGGAAGCAAAAGCTGCTTTTTGAAAGATTTGCCTAAAGAGTGCCAGAATTATTTGGAAGCAAAAGCTGCTTTTTGAAAGATTTGCCTAAAGAGTGCCAGAATTCTTTTGAAGCGAAGCTGCTTTTTGACAGATTTGCTTTAAGAGTCAAGCGCTCGTCAGCCTGAGATGGAGGAAGACGAATAGAGCCCAAGAAACCTCAAGTTATAGGTCTGAATTTTTTGGGTCGTTTGTTTACTTTAACTCCTTGTAACACACCGCCAAAAGTGACATGTCACTTCACTTTCGTGACATATCGTAAAGTGAAAATTCTACGATATGTCATAAAATATAGACGGACATATCCGTTTTTTTTGGACATGTCCGAAGAAAATGATAACATTTCGGAAGAAAATCATGACATGTCCTGATAAAATTAGTTTGTCATTTGGCTATGTTAGTTGTCCAGCTTATTTCTGACGCAGTTTTTGACTGTATTAGCTGTCCTAGCTTTAATTGTGATGCAGTTTTCGGCTTCCCTAATGACTTTCGGGGTGTCTATCACGAAGTAAACACTGCTTTTGACGCTTTGGGTTTGTTTTAGCAGAATCTCTGACCGGCAACCTAAATTTTGGAGCTGACCCAGTACCAGTAGCTATCACCACGGTTTTAATTGCTGCTCATGCAGAATATTCAACAAGCCGCCATAACAGAGATCCAAATTTAGAAAAAAACAGTAGTTACCAAAATCTTCTATTGCTAAACAACATTCTACTAAAAACAAAAAACACAGCCAGCGATTTAGGTTTGTCGGCCGGAATGCACTCCCCACTACTCTTGCAGCGGCTCCTTGTGATCGGTGTCCTCATCGTTGTCGTCTTCTCGGCCGCTGCCCCTGCGTTGATGGTCCTTCTTTTTTCGGCCCTTGCTGCCGCCCCGATTGCCGTTCTGGCGCCTTTGTTCTCTTTCCTGAATGCGCACGAGCAAGTGGTACCAGGACTGAAACTGTAAATGTGACTTGACTTAAGTCGCTTGCCCACTAGATAGGGCGTTGCGGAACCTTATCTTTTTCAGCATGTCTCGCCATTGGGCTCTTTTCAGTGGATTGGCGCTCTCGTTTTCCAGATCGTCACGAACATTGTCTTTCCATCTGGTTCGCGGTCTCCCTGCCGGCCTTTTTTTTCCATTCTCGTTTGTTTGGGCGAAATTCAAGCAGTTTGTGTGGCAGCGCAAATGTGGCTCGGAAATAACAGAAAACAGCTGAGAAACAGACTTTGAACGGCCTGGTGGAAGGACGAATACCGCCTGCCGCGCCCCCACCACCAGTGGCTCCCAGCCCTCCGACCACCAACTAAATAGACCAATTGCCGGTTCCTCCACCTAGAGTTGTAAAAAAAATTTTTTTTATGAAAATTTTTCATTTCGAAATATATTTTTTTCAAAATTTTTTCCTAACATGAAATATAGCTTGTAGGAGATGCAAGGATGCACCAGAAGCAAATTTTAAATACAAAAGCTGATACTTTGGTTCAAACATAGTGTTACAGCCTGAGAGTCGACATTCTATCTGCAGCATTGCTCACAGAGTGGCTGCTGCCCTTCAAAACCTATTTTTAGGCTTAGAATAGGCAAGAAATTGATAGAACTGCACTGCTATGCTAATGTATATCTGAGGCTAAATTCAGCGATTTTCCCCCAAAATTTCCATACTGTGAATAAAATAAAAAAATTTCGAAATGGGCCTTCAAAAAAAGAGCCTAACAACACTACCTCCACCGCCCACTGCTGCGCCTCCTTCGGCTCCATGCCGTCCCTCCACCACCGGCTCCTGCCACGCCTCCTCCGACTCCGTTACCGGCCGCACCTCACCCAGCTCCCTGGAGCGTTCTGTAGTGGCGCATCTGAAGCAAAGGCAAAACTTAGAAGTAACTGAAAGGTTAGATTCAGAGAGAGAGAGAGAAAGGAAGGCCGATGCTTGGCAGGCAAAATAACAGGTACTGGCAGGTGGGTGGAGCACTCCAGCAACAAATCACGGGCAATAGGGTCCAGTTATGATTCTGGTGGGTATCCACCCATAAAAACTGTAAAAAACCTATGAAGGAGACATGCGAGCACGCGAGCCAAATCGTCCAATGCCTGCTTGAATCTGTCGTTCATGCCGGGTCTTGGCCTGATTGGTGAAAAAATCTGACTGCCCTGACGACCATACATGGGCCGCAAGGGTGTGTGGGGGTATACCCCTCCCCTTCGGCCGGCCATACCCCCACCTCCTCCCGAAATGAGAACATTTTCGCTTATTTAAGGCAAAATAGGCGTTTTTGGCCTTTTTTCGGCCCCCCCCCGAGGTCTCCATACCCCCTCCGGATTTTTCCGGCCCACGTATGCCGACGACCTTACCAAGCATAAAAGAATGGAGACAGTGCACAGCGAAGCAATTGCAGAGGCGTAAGTCACATGCGTAAAAATAAAAGGAGGATAGGTACAGATATTTAGAGCAAAGCAAAGTTTTTTTTAGAAAATCTACAGAATGCAGTAAGCAACATAAAGAAAATCGACAAACACAAGCAAATAAAATGTTGACAGCAAAGTAAATTCTAGACAGCGCTACTTTCGTGACCAGTGCGCGCCTTTTTCCTGGCAACCAAATCGATAATTGTCCTGGCCGACGCACCCAATACTGACCGGTCTCTAAGGGTACATTTATTTGGAAAACAGGTCCTCAGGAGCGTGCCCTATATTAATTGTGTCTCTAAGCATACTTTTATTTGGAAAACAGGTCCTCACAAGCGTGCCCTATACTAATTGGACCGCTAGAGGTATTTTTATTTGGAAAACAGGTCCTCACAAGCGTGCCCTATATTAATTGGGCCGGTAGGGGTATTTTTATATTTGGAAAACAGACCCTCTGGTGTGCACCTTATACTGATGCGTCAGCCAGACCAATTATCGATTTGGCCGGCCACTGAGGACCCAGATCGTTGAATTTTACCGCAATTTCGACAAAAAAGTGCAGAATATCAAATATTTTTGGGAACGATTCCCTATTTTTCCAAGTAACATTTTTTCTAATTAATAATTCCCTGTTTTAATCATTCATGGGTCAGAAAATCTGGAACGGTGGCCATTTGGGGATATTGCCAGCAAAAAGAGCGCGAGGGGTAACCCCCAAAGTCCCCCGGCCCTAAAATGATTAACTGGAACCAACCTTCACTGTCCAACGGCGGCTCATAAGCGGCGGCAGTGCTCTCGACATCGTCTTCATTGTCTTCGAACAGAGAGGGGGTCCTATCTGACCTGGGGCTGGTAGTCATTCCGCTCGCGAACCGGCGTTGCCATTACCACTCCCTCTTCCTCGCCCCAAAGTGACATGGCATAAAGTACTCTGCAGAATTTAACATTGGCTACGTAAAGCTAATGGAGGCAAATATGTCTTTTAGGGTACCTTACAAAAATTTCAATTTGCTACCGTATTCAGTTGACTTAATTATATTCGATATTTTTGGACTACCCCTATCGATTTTTCTTGATTATCGATTACTTTTTGGCAAAATTCCAAAATTTTCAACGGCACCGAACCCTTGCATATAATATATCGTTTGAAGCTCTATTCATCAGGAGTCTAATGATCACAATTTTTTTCAATATAACTAATAAATAACACGTTCCCGACTGATTAAATTGAGTACTTCCAGGACCCAGGTTTTCATCTTAGCTCATAAATTCTTCTGTACTCACTAAACAACACATATCGATAGGGCACACTCCGGAGGGCCTCTTTTCCAAACATAAAAATACCCCTAGAGAGCCATCAGTATAGGGTGTATGCGATGACCAATGCAATTCTCGATTTGGCCGGCCACTGCGGGACCCAGATTGTTAACTTCTGCCGTTAGGGCTTTATCATCATATTATAGGGAATGATCAATTAAAGGGGGCACAACACAAGACCCCTAATTAATTAATAAACAATAATTTAGTAATAATAAAGATAATAGTGATTAATTAATATACCTATAGTGGAGGGACCCCTAAAGGTCAGTTAAGCCCTAACGAACAGAACGTTGATGAATAATTAATTTATTTAGGGACGACGAATAATAATTGAAAGACAAAGACAAAGCCATAGTTTCAAAAGACAGGTTAAGTAACCTTTTGTATACTGTCATCACAGCTCAGCTGCTGTTTTCGTTTTGTGAGGTTTTGGGTATGAGCATGTCAATCTGTCCCCAGCTGATCAAAGTTACTTTGCAGTAAGCAGAAACATTCACTGAAGCACGGATTTTCTTCTGGGCATTGGACAGACTTTGATTGTATGTATGCGTCAAACAAGAACTGTGAGATTTTTCTTGGCAAAGCACCTGCAGGCAATGCAGAAACAGTTCCGCTCTCAAACAGATGGGTTGCAGTGTGTTCAGGTTGCACTGCAGAAACTGGATAAATGTAGTGTAGTAGCATCACAAAATTGGTCAGCTGAGACAGCAGTAGACAAATAGAGCGATTCTAGGTGTTCCAAATTGCTACCTCCGATTTGTTGAGATCACATGATCATCTTTGACCCGTATTTATGACTTACTTTGTGGTGTTTGTGGCAGTGGTTGCTGTTTGTTGTAGAGAATAATTAAACAGTAGAAATAGAAAAGATACTGTCTCCATGAATGGAAAATGTACAATTTAAAATATGATGAAGCGATGCGTGATTCCGGGAGTGTTTTGTATCGTCAAGTTATCGAGTGGCTGCATTTGTGTGCGCGTGTGTTTGTGTGTTGTGTGCGAGTGTCAACTAGTTGATAAACTTCTTCACTTGGTGCCGAGACCCGGGAGCCCACCTTCATTTGGTTATACTACAAGTCCCAGTTCTACTACAAAGCTTCTTCTGTTTCCAGTTCTCAAGTTCCAGTGTTGCTTGGTTCGTGATCGTCAGGCACAGCTGTGCCCCACTGACGCTCACTTTGTTTCCTGCTACTTCGCTACTATGTCAGTCTACTCTAGTCCACTATAACTCTCTCAAGACCACCGACAACACAATCTAGAGCATATCGATTCAGATAGTTTCCCCGGTTGTCAGGCACAGATGAGGCCCAGTCGACATCCGGATGGGGAGTGATGAAGCAATGCGTGATTCCGGGAGTGTTTTGTATCGTCAAGTTATCGAGTGGCTGCGTTTGTGTGCGTGTGTGTTTGTGTGTTGTGTGCGAGCAGGGATGTGAGGTGGGAAAAAAACACCGGAAAAAAACTGTTTTTTTCCGGAAAAAAACCGGTTTTTTTCCTAAGGGTCGGAAAAAAACATAAATCGCGGAAAAAAACTCAAGCTAAAAATAGCTAATTTACGTCATTTTTCGTTTAAAAAATGGACTTTTGCTACGTATAATAGGCCATACTGACTCAAAACTGTTAGAAAAACAACAAAAAAGACCAAATTTGGCATGAAAAAACAAAAATGCAAACTGCTGTAAGAAAATTTGCATATAGCGTTATTTATGGAACCTGTCAGGCACTGTTTCATGCCTGTTTCGTGATTTATATCAATGTAACACGTGTATTTCTGGTCTAACAAGACTGAGGAAGGCGCTAGAAAGCGTTAGGAATCACAAAACCAGCCTAGGATACTCAGAACTTGGGCTGGAGTTTTTTTCCGCGATTTAGGAAAAAAACCGGAAAAAAACCGAAAGAAAAATGGAAAAAAACAGGCCGAGGTTTTTTTCGGAAAAATATACAACCCTGTGTGCGAGTGTCAACTAGTTGATAAACTTCTTCAATATGTAGTTTTGTATAAAAAAAGTAAAAGCTAGTAAGTAGTAAAAGCTATGAAAAAGAAAATTTTTAAATTTGTAAGAGTAAACTACCATTTTGGCAGTTAGAAAGATGAACTGGTTCGAGTTTTCCTTGTAATATAGTTGCAACAAAATCTTCTTAGGCACCTGAAAAAGCGTTGACGTCTTCGATGATACCAAACCCCACAACTGCAACGTTATTCTGACGTTCAACCGACTACCCAAGCCCCTCTCTAAACGTTGTAGTTTATGGACAGCTCCAAATAAAGATGCACCTTGTCATTTGTACAGGCTAGCTGAGCCTGAAGCATATGAGCGGAAATTGCATAAACTCTGAAGGGCAGCGCTTGGGTCCTCTCCGAGATTTCAGGTTATCACCAACACTTGGCTCACTTCTAATCTGACCGGCTGATGAATTTTTCAGAAAATTTTTTCTTTCTTTAAATTGTTCTTGTTAGTATACATTAAAAGCATACATGGGCAGGAAAAATCCGGAGGGGGGAATGGAGACATTGGGGGTCCAGAAAAAAGGCCAAAAAACGCCTATTTGTCTTAAATAAGCGAAAATTTTCTCCCTCCGGGGGCAGGGGGAGGGGGGTATGGCCGGCCGAGGGGGTGGTATTGGCCGGCGAGGGGAGGGGTATACCCCACACCCCCGGCCCATGTATGATTAAAAGAGGTCTTCCCCCACCCAAAATTGGCCTGGATTGGGCCCTCTGCGATCATCGCCCCCCACCAGCAAGAGCCGGGCCGGCTCAGCCCATTTAGGATTTTCGGCACGCCTGGCCAGGATCAATTTTTGAGGGGCGGGCCGGGCCTGCCGTGTGGGGCATGCACAGCAGAAATTTTAGAGCGAAATTAAAATTAAGCACAAAATAGAAATACACACTCATTTTTCTGTTTTATAATGCTACTTTTGAAAGCTTAACTTTAATTTTAGCTTTCAATTTGAGAATTCAGACCAAATTTTCAAAACTTTAGTTAGACAAAGCAAAAACCAATGCGCCAGGCTGGATTTTGATGCCGGGCGGATATCCCTCTGCTGAAAGGCCTGCTGAGCCTGGCCAAGCCCAAAAAAACCGTGCCCATGGATGCTACCTTATTCCATGGTGGGGGCATATGGACTTAGAATCGATCTACTATAGAACCGAAAACAACTGGCGTTAGTAAGCTATAAGCGCAACACAAGATCCACACGACTCAGACGCATTCAGCAGTGCCATGGCGATTGCCTTAGCGCGGGTGTAGTTATTGGCTAATTGGGCTTTGTAGCTAAAAAGTTGATATCCTGTTCTTTACATCTTGGATACTGACTCCAATAACTACACCTTTTGTCATGTATAAGCTTGTGCTTGGGTGTATGGTTGGATGATATCGCATTTTTGGGATGCATATGATATTGCATATGAATATATGCATGCAATCTCTAGTGCATATTGATATTGCATATATCATATGCATGCAAAAATGAGATATGTACATATTTTTTGCATATTTGCATATTTTATCAAGGTGGCCTGAAATCGATAATTGGACGTTTTCCAAGCATTTTCGAGTTTGGTTGGAATGTCTACGCAATGTTTAGCAGTTATTAGTCATACCTATTTCACAGATACAGACGTCATCTGGAAAAAAACAAGAGGGGAAACACAGTTTGGCATGAAAGACAAGCTCATTTCGTAATTTTCAGATAAAAAATGGTTGACATTACAGATTTTTGGCTAAATTACTGTTTACATGTTCAAATTTGTTCTCTTTAATGTGGTATACCTAACCGTTTGTGGTCCTGTCCTAGTTCTACAAACTAAAAAATTCAGAATTTGAAAAGTCTCAGTTGAGATTTCCATTCTTTGCGAGTTGAGTTTAGTGTCTCAAACCATTCATCTCCATCCTGTAAGTGAAAGAGGAAGCTTTGATCTCTGTAAAGTACAGATTTACAGTATAAACTGCCTCAATCAGGGGATTTTCTATTTTAGATTTTTTATTTTTAGTTTGATGAAAAATTAGCAAAAACGTGGCGACTATCCTAAACACAGAAATCCAGTCAGTTTGGCTGTTTTTGGATTTTAATTGTGCCACCTTAGTTTGAACAATTGTGCTAAAAACTCCTGATATTTATGAAGCAATGAGGTGCTTGCAGAAATTCGCAATTCGCTAAACAACCTCTTTCATTTTTCCTCAGCTCAAAACCAAAAATCGGCCAAACTAGCCTTCTTTGAAATTTGTACTGTCTGAATGAGTACTTTATGAATTTCTCCGCGCCAAATAGATAAAACAACTATTTGAATCGTTTAACATTCTTCAGAACATAAGTATACAGCAGGAAAAGTCAGCGACACCTTTGACAAAAAATATGCAAACTAAAAATATGCAAAATTTTGATATTAGGGTCAATTTGCATATGACTATTGCATATTGGAATTTTGCATGCATATGATATTGCATATGCATATATGCATGCCAAAAACCATGCATATATGCATTGTTTGATATTGCATATTGCATATATGCGTCCAACCAGCGTTTTCTGCAGCTTTTGAGTCAAATCATGGTATGAACCAGCGTTTTCTGCAGTTTTGAGTCAAATCATGGTATGAGCCAGCGTTTTCTGCAGTTTTGAGTCAAATCATGGTATGAACCAGCGTTTTCTGCAGTTTTGAGTCAAATCATGGTATGAACCAGCGTTTTCTGCAGTTTTGAGTCAAATCATGGTACGAACCAGCGTGTTCTGCAGTTTTGAGTCAAATCATGGTACGAACCAGCGTGTTCTGCAGTTTTGAGTCAAATCATGGTACGAACCAGCGTGTTCTGCAGTTTTGAGTCAAATCATGGTATGAACCAGCGTTTTCTGCAGTTTCGAGTCAAATCATGGTATGAACCAGCGTTTTCTGCAGTTTCGAGTCAAATCATGGTATGAACCAGCGTTTTCTGCAGTTTCGAGTCAAATCATGGTATGAACCAGCGTTTTCTGCAGTTTCGAGTCAAATCATGGTATGAACCAGCGTTTTCTGCAGCTTTTGAGTCAAATCATGGTATGAACCAGCGTTTTCTGCAGCTTTTGAGTCAAATCATGGTATGAACCAGCGCTTTCTGCAGTTTTGAGTCAAATCATGGTACGAACCAGCGTGTTCTGCAGTTTTGAGTCAAATCATGGTACGAACCAGCGTTTTCTGCAGTTTTGAGTCAAATCACGGTATGAACCAGCGTTTTCTGCAGTTTTGAGTCAAATCATGGTATGAACCAGCGTTTTCTGCAGTTTTGAGTCAAATCATGGTATGAACCAGCGTTTTCTGCAGCTTTTGAGTCAATTCATGGTATGAACCAGCGTTTTCTGCAGTTTTCAGTTAAATCATTGTCTGAACCAGCGAGTAAACATCGTTTTCTGCAGTTTTCTGCTGCTTTTAATCAAGCCCTGAACCAGTGTTTTCTGCTGCTTTTAATCAAGCTCTGAACAAGCGTTTTCTGCTGCTTTTAATCAAGCTCTGAACCAGCGTTTTCTGCTGCTTTTTGAGTCAAATCAAGCTCTGAACCAGGGTTTTCTGCTGCTTTTGAGTTAAATCAAGCTCTGAACCAGCGTTTTCTGCTGCTTTTAATCAAGCTCTGAACCAGCGTTTTCTGCTGCTTTTAATCAAGCTCTGAACCAGCGTTTTCTGCTGCTTTTTGAGTCAAATCAAGCTCTGAACCAGGGTTTTCTGCTGCTTTTGAGTTAAATCAAGCTCTGAACCAGCGTTTTCTGCTGTTTTTAAGTCAAATCAAGCTCTGAACCAGCGCTTTCTGTTGCTTTTGAGTCAAATCAAGCTCTGAACCAGCGTTTTCTGCTGCTTTTGGGTCAAATCAAGCTCTGAACCAGCGTTTTCTGTTGCTTTTGAGTCAAATCAAGCTCTGAACCAGCGTTTTCTGCTGCTTTTGAGTCAAATCGAGCTCTGAACCAGCGTTTTCTGCTGCTTTTGAGTCAAATCAAGCTCTGTACCAGCGTTTTCTGCTGCTTTTGAGTCAAATCAAGCTCTGAACCAGCGTTTTCTGCTGCTTTTGAGTCAAATCAAGCTCTGTACCAGCGTTTTCTGCTGCTTTTGAGTTAAATCTAGCCCTTAACCAGCGTTTTCTGCTGCTTTTGAGTCAAATGAAGCCCTTAACCAGCGTTTTCGGCTGCTTTTGAGTCAAATCAAGCTCTGAACCAGCGTTTTCTCCAGCTTTCGAGTCAAACAAATCAAGCTCTGAACCATCTCTGAACTAGAGTTTTCTGCAGATTTTTTAGTCAAATCATTGTCTCAACCAGCAAGTAAAGATCGTTTTCTGCAGTTTTTGAGTCAAATCAAGCTCTGAACCAACGACTAAGCAGCGTTTTCTGCAGCTTTTGAGTCAAATCAAGCTCTGAACCAGCGTTTTCTGCTGCTTTTGAGTCAAATCATCGCCTGAACCAGACAGTGGCATTATGAGTCAAGTCAAATCAAGAATCTCGATCGGGCAAAAGTCACGGAGCCAGTTATCCCAGCAAGATCGTGTGCTTGAGCCAAGGCCGACTACACCGAACGCAGCTATACATCGAACAGAAGCTGTCGATGCGGCAGACAGGCACGGAGCTAGGAACTACCCAGCAAATTCGTGTGCCACTGCACTAGCTGGCTCACGTGTGTCAACAAAAGCACAGAGCTGGGAAAACATGGCAACAAGTGTGCCAATGCCGACAAAAATGCAGTTTAACGTCGAACAGATGCTGTCGACGCGACAGGAAAGCACGGGAGCAAGGAAGGGACCCAGCAGAGTCATGTGCCTCCGTCGAAACTGCAGCTCTCCTTAAGAGAGGCTTTCTGTCAAGCAACGGCTCAACGTTTGAGCAAGAGCACGGAGCTAGGCTAACCTAGCAGGAGCGTGTGCTTTGCCGCAATGGCAGAGCTGCGCTTAGAAGCGATTAGATTACATAGATAAGGGACGCTAGCTTGCGCTCGTCCACCCCAGATTTAATAATAGAGGTCGCTATAGAGCTCATTACATTTGCACGATTTTCTCACTAATTAATTGATCAATTCAAAAACCGCAATAAAATGCACATCTTTGGCCAGAGACAAACAATATATCTTAGGCGTTTCACGTAAAATTGCAAAACCATTGCAAATTTTGAATCACAAAAACGAGCGGGCCAACATATAGCCGGCCCGTTCCCGTTGTGACCTGAACATTTTGTATTTTTCTAAAAATAGAATGAGACGAATGTCATAAAAAGACAAGACAAAGCTTAAACGAATGTCGAATGTCAATCATATGGTACTGTTGTTTGTGTATACACATACACATACAAATACACACTGAAAATTCTAATACACATTAACATACACAAACAGTACTCAAAATGTCTACTTTTGTGTATGTGTATTTGATCAGCAAAAGTCGATAAAATTTCGAACAGAAGCGTAAAATTGCTGTTTTTGCTGCAGTAAAGAACAGTAGATATCCTCATAAAGCCTTCAAATGGCCTAAGTAACTCGATTTTCAAAGCTATTCAAGGCTTCAACCAACAGACATTGAGAGATTTGATTTTCCTAATATTTCTGACTGGAAATCTACTAAAAAATTTGCATTTTTAGTACAATACACACACAAATATTCACAAAAATACGCATTGTTTTGTTGAATGTGTATACACAAATTTCCATACACATTTACTTTCAAATGTGTATACAGATACACAAATGGAAAATCTAATACCAAACAACAGTATCATATTTTGGTCACGTTCCTCTGAAAATTTATAGGGCAACTCGGAAAACGCGCGAAAACAGGAACAATGATTCTAACTCTTTACACCAAAAACAGATTGTTTATCGGTGTGCTTTACGATTTGCTGAGCTTATCGTAAGCTCTAGACAGTTAAAAATGTCAAAAATCAAAAAAGCCGATTTACAACCTCAATTTGTGTGTAAAAACTTCGAAAAATTCGAAAAATGTCCAAGAAAAATGATTACAAATTGACTACAAATCATACATGTAACTGGGGGTCTGGGGGTCTGCCCCCATACGACTTAGGCCAGACCCCCCGGATGGCGACTCCCCCCAAGACAATTTTGCCGACCCCCCTCCGATTTTTCTGGCAAGTAATTTTTTGAGAATTTTTGTGCGTTTTTTACTATTTCAGATACAAAAATTCCCAAAATCGCCTAGAAAAAGCACTTTTTAGCTGTATTTGAGGCCAAATCAGCGATTTTTGGCAAATTTTTAAAAAATTGCGATTTTTTCGATTTTTGTTTCTCAATTCCGTCACTAGACTCATCACCGTATTCAGGCGAGGCTCCCAGAAAACCTGCATATGGTCCCTTCTTAGTGGGCCGGACACCAAACATATCCTGCGTCGCCATCTCGGCATGTTGCACAATTTCTTCCATCTCAGTGATGGTCTCTACATTAAGTGCCATATTAACATAAAATTTTATACTGGGCCGAAGCCCATTCTGATGCAGGCCTAACAATAGCCTTTGCATTTCTGCTGGGTCCACCTGGGGCATGGCCGCCCTTAAGCGCTTCTTTAGGAGCGTCGAAAATGGTATGACTCCCTCATCCTCACGCTGGCGCATAGCCATTACGTCTAGGGTTCCGACGATATATCGATATCGATATCGAAATGTCGATATATCGACCCTTTTTCCAATATCGATATCGATATCGCGATATTTCGCATATTTCTGGGGCCGAAAAGTGGGAAAAAACAAAACTGACACCAAGTTTATCTCTCTGGAACAGTAAAAAAAAACAATTTTTCCTGGTAGTCAAAACCAAACAGTTGCATGAAAGCTCTCCATCAATTTCAAGGCATTCTCAGCTTTCTGACAGCAACGCTTAGGTTCTCAAATGTCTGCAGCAACACTGAAGAGCTGCTCACTCCGTACACTTAAAGCAAGAGGGCAGAAGCAGACATGGGCGAGCATTTCGGCTGAGGCATGGTAAATTTTCAAATCCTGAGGGGGTACCGGCGGACTGATGGGTGGTTGAAAGAATGGCAAGCAAAAAAGTCCGATTTTTTTACAAAAAATCAAGGTTTTTGGCTTATTTGTGATTAAAATATGTCAAAATACACTATTCTGTCTGAGCTCTTTATGCCTAATCTGTGTGAAGCATAGGCCTGAGGAGATCGACCTTTTTATTGAAGGGCATGAGTACTTGACTGATAAACAGGGAGAGCAGTTTGGTCTTTGAAATTTTCCGATTTTTCTTGCATAACTATAAATATCGATATCGATATCGATATCGAATATCGTCGAATTTTGATATTGTCGGAATACTAATTACATCTGCAATACACCGCCTCTGATAGGCTGGGGATTCAAATCTAGCGCGTATAGCCACAACAAAACGATTAAAATTAGGACCATCGATAAAATCAGCGAACGGGGCGCCTGGTCCAATACGTCGCCCATTGGCCACTCTGGCCTGGCTCTGCGCTGCCATTTGAGTGACGCGTGGTGGTCAGATTGCACTTGAGTTTGATGAGCCAATAAACAAACGCGTGCACCTGTTGAGTCCGCCGTCCGACTATTCAGGCAGAGCTGTAAAGTATCTCTTTCAGGCTGACAACTTGTACGAAAGCAAATTAATGCATTGTAAACTTTGTTGTCAGCGCATTTGTATTTAAGTTAAAGTATTGCTTACACAAACACAAGTGATAAAATAGCTAAGTTAGTAGAAAGAGTGAGAGACTGATATGCGTCTTGGTACCAGGGATGCCTACCAAATTCAAAGTTTGAATTTGGTATGGTATGGTATGGTATGGTATGGTATGGTATGGTATGGTATAAACTTACCTGTTTGAATTTGATATGGTATGATATAGTACTAGCTTAATCCGTGTGAATTTGGTTGGTATGATTTTGGTATGAATTTAGTAATGAGGCAAAAAAGCTTTAATTTTACGAAACGACAACTCCACAAACTTACGCAGAGGTGATACTAGTATCATTTACATACTAACAACACTTTTGGCCAGATCAGGATTGGCCCGGAACAGCACCTCACGTTCCAAAATTACTGCGCTAAGTCGACTGCGATCAGCTGATTTGCACTTTCCTGCGGTACTGAACATTCTTTCGGCACCAGCCGTTGAGGCAGGCACAGACAAGAAAGTCATCATTTAAAGAGAAGAAGCCATCGGTCCAGACAGTTGCAGTGTGACGGCGACCCGCGTTTAGCCACTGTCCACCTCTTCGTCTGGGGTGCCGTGCCCCCAAATTTTGGACAGAGTGTCCCTGTTCTAGTTATAAGTGTCTGTCTGACCCCTCCTGCTGCATCAACAGCACATTGCAGACCTACTTTTGCTCCTCTAAGTTTTGATTCCTTTGTACTGTTGTTTGGTACTGGGTTTTCCGTTTATGTATGTGCATGTGTATACACATTTACCTTCAAATGTGTATGGTAATTTGTGTATGCACATTCAGCAAAACAATGTGTATTTTTGTGTATGTTAAATGTGTATGTGTATACACAAACAACAGTAGGGCTAAGTACTGTACATGCTCAATGCAATTGGTGCACACGTTCATTTAGAGCTTCCATTCCGACTGGCGCCTGCGGAGCCTGAGCCTGAGCCATATGCTGCGGTTGGGTTTCACCTGGTCTAGCTTTCTTACGCTTTGAAGCCGAACCTGACTCAACCGACTTTATAGAAGCTTGCCCCTTACTTCTCAAGTTGTACCAGCTACTAGTAGCCGCTTTGCCTCTCTGGGCAAAGATTCAACGCAGTACAGATTAGAACTATGAATCGGTCTTCTGCCGATTTTCCCGTTCGATAATCTTTTGCAGGGCACCAGAGCGGTCAGCAGTCAATTTAGTCATTAATTCTTCCGGTAAAGCATTTGAATTAATGCCTGTCTGTAGGAGTGTGCTTTTTCTCAATTCCGTCACTAGACTCATCACCATACATGTAACAGAGGGTTCTGGGGGTCTGCCCCACCCGACTTAGGCCAGGCCCCCCAGATGGTGCCCCCCACAGACGATTTTCCCGACCCCCCCTCCGATTTTTCTGGCAAGTAATTTGTTGAGCAAATTTTAGCGATTTTTCAGAATTTCAGAAGCAAAAATTCCCAAAATCTCCTGCAAACCAGCACTTTTTAGTTTGTATTTCAGCTCAAATTAGCGTTTTTTTGCGATTTTTAGCCAAAAAATTGCGATTTTTTCGATGTTTCAGCGTTTTTTAGTGCCCAACCCCCTCCCAAAATTTTGGCTCAGACCCCCCGGCTGGCGCCAAACCCCCCCAACCCCCCTCCCCCTTCGGCGGATGACCTGTTACATGTATGCTCATCACCGTATGTATGTACCGTATGTAGCAAGGCTCCTACAAAACCTGCAGCCTGTTTATCAAACAATTATAGCCCAACAGCCCAGTTTACTGACAACCAGTGATACCAATCTACCGCATTCAAACTAGAATTGCTTCTCGCCGTCTCTGACGACCTTTCTGTTCTTAACAGAGTTTAGAGTCCCGGGTACTATAAACAGTATACTATAAATAAAAAATAATGTAATTTATAAATAAATAATTTATAAATGTCAGTCAAACCTCCATAAGTGCAACACGCTATATCCCAAAATTTCGTTGCACTTATGGAGGTGTTGCACTTATGGAGGTGTGGTCCAAAACTGCTGGAAAATGCGTGAAAACTGGTTCTCTGTTCGTATTTTATCATTTAGAATACACCGAGAAGCACTTCATGACCAGAAACTTAACAGAACTCTCAATGTCACTAGTTACAGCTAAGATAGTCAAGCATGCTTGTTTGACGTTTGCTTTTAAGCTTGCGATCGATTTGTAACTGCTCAAACTCAGTCTGGAGGTTTAGAACCTTGGCTGTTAGGGAAGGTTCACTTTCTACAGCAAACTGTCTGAGCTTCTGCAAGCTTGCCATCGAACCTGATAAGGAATTCGTGGAACAAATCTCGGGTCATCCAGGCCTGACAGTTTGACCGCCAAATAACCGGGAGTTGCGTTGGGTCAGTGCTTTTGAAAGCGCGTGGCTTTTTCGATTTCCCGATAATTACGAGCTTCTCTTTTTCACTGCCATCCAAATTACAGCAGAAATTGATCGTTAGTCGATCCTTGGCACACTTTCCACCCCACATCGAACCAGTCTTTCATCAATGCATTGAGCTCAGAATAAGGCGAATTCTTCAGCTTTCGCTTCCTCTTTGCCGATGCGTTCTGCTCTTCCCATTTCAACAGAAGCTCATCTTTCCTCTTTAGCATTCGACTTATTGTAGACTTGTCAACACCGTGCGCCTCTGCTAGCTTCTGATAAGACAGTGACTTATCTGCCTCTTGCCGACGAATGATCTCTATTTTCTTCTCAAGCGACAGTTCAGTCTGGGTTCTCCTAGCCACTTTAGGACAAGAGGACATCTTAGGAGTTTCAAACAAAACGAGCCAGTGCCAAACAAGCGGTAGCAAGTGAACTGGTGGCGTACGTAGCGATTCTATGCAACAGGCCAATGAACAAAGACATTTGATTGACCTACACCTACCCTCTGCCGCGTTGCACTTACGGAAATCGCGTTGCACTTATGGAGGTGTTGCACTTACGGAGGTTCTAATCGATTGGCCGGTGCCAGGATTTAGTGTTGCAGTTGCACTTACGGAGGTGTTGCACTTATGGAGGGACCCAGAAAACCGTTGCACTTATGGAGGTGTTGCACTTATGGAGGTTGCACTTATGGAGGTTTGACTGTACTATAAACACTATACTATACGGTACTAGAAAATGTTACAAGATTAGCTACATTGGCTAACATTAGTGGCAACCGCCGCCCTATTGGCGCATAATTACAGATTCTAGAAAGAATATGGACGCTATTACAACAATAACAAAAGCACAGTATAACTAAACTGTTAATTAGGCAAATAAATCAAAAAAACAACTTGCGCAAATTAAGAACTCAGGCAATTTCATGACACATGTATGTACATTCTTGTAGTTGTTTGCAACCATAGAGAAGTTTAGCTTCCGACCAGACCAGTTAGTGAGGATATCCTCAATTTTATACAGGCTGGGAAAAATTACAATTACTGTGAATATCAAAATGTAGTTGTAGTTTATTGACTGCCCCAAAACCCACCGGGGGCTGCTATATGGGGCGTTAATACAGAAAAACCCGGCAAATTGCTTCAAGTTCAGATTTGTTTGGCAGGTGATGTCTGAAAAGAACGTCAAGAACATAGTCTTCTGCAGCAGTGCCACTGTCTATGGGCCTCCAAAATTTCTGCCACTCACTGAAGAACATGTAACTGGCGAAGGAATCACTAACCCCCATGGAGAAACAAAGTACATGACCGAACGTTTCCTCAGTGACATTTGCAAGGCAGACCCTGTACTGTAGCTGTTAGACCAAGTAGCATAAAATTCAATTTCTGAATGGTTTTAGGAGTGGAATGTTGTGGTGTTGCGCTATTTCAATCCGGTGGGAGCTCACCCAAGCGGTCGAATTGGTGAGAATCCCAAAGGCATTCCAAACAACTTGATGCCATTTGTGGCTCAGGTTGCCATTGGCAAGTTTTCTTGCGTCAAAGTGTTTGGTACTGACTACAACACAAGAGATGGAACAGGTAACTATTGCTTTTCCCTTCCCTTCTTCAAAGCATTGAATGACTGTTGAGGTGAAAGAGATTACATCCACATAGTCGATCTCGCCAAAGGGCATGTTGCTGCTCTTCGAAAACTGAAAGAAGGGAACCTCGGCTTCAAGGTAAGACATGTACTGTACAGACAGAAGGCCGTCCAGCCGGATTGTAGGGGGAATTTTTTCAAAACCTATCTTGTGTTTCTGAAACCCTAAATAAAGTTCCCGAACCGTAAGGGGCTGTGCAAAAATGACGTCATATATTGTTGGCCATTTTTTGACCCCCTCCCCCCTTGTCATCGGTTGTTATCATTTTCCAAACCCCCCTCTAAAAGCGAAAAAATG
This sequence comes from Sabatieria punctata, assembly GCA_030248155.1. Taxonomy (NCBI): domain Eukaryota; kingdom Metazoa; phylum Nematoda; class Chromadorea; order Araeolaimida; family Comesomatidae; genus Sabatieria; species Sabatieria punctata. The sequence continues at coordinate 19,587 of JASANB010004380.1, read as the reverse complement.
ATGTCACTTTTTTTTCCAACTCCCCGAATTTGCAAAAGTTTCTGCATTAAGTTGAGCAAATTTTGGGACAATAGTTCTTGAGTTATTTTTCTAAATTCTTCTAGATTTTCTCGTATTTAGAAACAGTTTGTTTTAAGAAGATTTTTCGTTATTTTTAAGAAAATCAAAGAAAAAAATTCGAAAATCTACTAAGTTATCACAATTCAGTGAAAAAGTCATCGACAAGGTTATTATCTTTTCTGGTTAAGGTAGTAGTAAAAAAATACCTGTCAAAAATAAGAGAAACGAAAAAATTCATTACTAAAGGTGCCAAATTAGAGCTCTGAGCGGGGTACCTCTTTTCACAGCCTGGCCTGGAATATCAAATTTCGACTCCGCCAGGTTGACATTTGGCGCCGGATGGCCCGGCCCATCCCGGGAGAGCTAAAATCGCCGAAATATCTTGCAAAATCACTTGTGTGAGAACTATGTACAGTACAGTACATACAAAAGAAACATTTCTAATGAAGCAAACGACCTAAACATAAAGCAGATTTAAAGAAAAGCTTGTTTTGGCTAAAGTACAACCTAGATTTTAAATGGTAACCCAATCCATCCCAGGCAGGCTCCAACCGGAACAAGCAAACCAAAATTCTCTACCAGGCAGCCTGTGCAGGCTCTAATGAAATGACGACAGTCGCGTCTTGGCCATGCGTAGTTTGCGCTATCCCGTGTGTTATGGCGGCCCCGGCATTCATGAGAGCGGTTGTTTGTGGGTTCGAAATCGGTTGAAGCGACTGGAAGTAGTGGACATAAAGCCCAACCCACACCACTGAAAGCCGGTGATGGCCAGTAGGTAAATGGGAACCAAACCGGCGCTGCCGTTGCACCTAATGTATGTCATACTTTTTACCTCTCAAAAAGTTTCATCAAGCAGACATTCACTAACTGACACCTGTCACTGCTTCATTTTTTAACAAAGGTTGTTTGTTGATTAACAGAACAGTCAGGGAAATAATAACATATACGGTACCGGTTCACATAAAAAAAATTTTTGAACAGAAAAGTGAAAATCATAGTGGTCTGTGTAAATTCAAATTTTGGGCGTAATTACGTTCTATCGATTAGATAGTTGCAGGAATGATCGGACGAACAGTTGGTCATAACTTAAGACGGCAGCCCTCTGGCTTAAGGGCACTAAAATTGGGGTATTTTAAAAATTTACGAATAATCGATTTTTCCTTCAAAAACGCAGTTTTCTGCAGTGTCTCACTTACACTTGCAAAAATTATTCAATTGTAGGATTATGCAAACTTATTAAGAACAGTAGTAATGCTAGTGCTGCATTGGAAAGACCGCGAAGACAAGCAGAGTGTTGTTTGTGTCCCGATTGACTCATCTGGCAGGACTCTTAAGTAGTACTGTTGTTTGGGTATGGAATTTTCAGTAATCGGTTCGGTATGGGTAGGTATTTTTCGGCATACCCATGTATCGGTTCAGTATGGGTAGATATTCCCAAAAAATCCTTTTCTGTGCCTGACGGCCACTGGAGAACTAGAACTTGGAGACGAGTGAACAGGGGCACATTGGCTTGAGCATTTGGAAACACTGGCAAATTAACCGAACCGAACTGCACTGAAGGGAACGGAGAGAGAGACGGAAGCGGGCTGACAAGTAAAGCTGAACATCCACTTCTGGGCGGAAAGAGAGGGAGAGAGACGATGAGGAACTCGCATCAGAGTGAGAAAACGGAGATTTGGGTAAACAGGAATCGAGGAGGGTGCATGTGAAGAGGTTGTGATGAGTTGAGAGGAGACAGTGGTATCCGGTGGAAGGGCGCTGTGGTGCGCTCTACGGTCTAGTGGGGCTCATACTTTGGGCTCCGCAGTTTTTTGACACACTTATATATATATATATGTAAAAATGAGCAAAATCGGTGATGTGACCCAGACCAATTTGGGGAGCAATCATGAATCTTCTCAGAAATTGCATCTTATGTAAATAATTAACTTTTCCTGTTTTCGTAAACATTTAATTTAGTTATAATTTACTTGCCAAACAATTCACTTGTATTAGCAAATTTCTAAAAAAACATAATTAAAATTATAATTATAATTTACCTAGCAACAGTACTTAGCAGGCGACAGCAGCAGACTTATGTGTCTAGAAAACTACATCATCTCTCTTTGAAGAGTAGCGTCTGCTGGTAGAAGATGTACAAAGGCGCATTTCTCACGAATGTGGGGTCGTAGCCAGAAATGCTTTAAACCAAGCTATAGCAAATCGATAGCGCTACAAAATTATGAAATCAAAAAACTGCGAAGAGGGGCTTCCCAGTCGAGCTAGAGTTGACCAAATCGGATCGAAAATTTTTTTTGCTCAAATCTTATTTTTGACCCAAATTTCTTAATCTACTCTAAAAGTTACCTAAAAGTACAAATTTAAAAGTGCAAACTATTTCATGATTTTAAGTACAAAAAATGAGTTGAAAGTTTTGGTCCCATTAAGTGAGCCGATTTTAAGGGCTTATATCTTGAGAATGGAGCGTCAAATTCATAAATCATTTGCAGGTAACTCATGAATGTCTATTAGTGCACCAACGCACAGGCTACTGTTGTTTGGGTATGGGATTTTCAGGAATCGGTTCGGTATGGGTAGGTATTCGCAAAAATACCGGTATACCGGTATTTATTCGGTATTTCCAGAAAATGTATTGCGAAGTCGAAACACTGAATTTCCAAGGGTCAATGGCAAGGATTTGGTATTTTTAGGCATTTGCCAGGCCAGAGGTTAGGAAATTCATCGAAAACAATGGGATTTATAGGGTTTAGCAATATCTAAAATCATTTTTGGTTTAATTCAAGTGAAAATCGATTCTATAAATGATCTGGGCTAAGAGAAATGTCTCCATAAATGGGCAAAGGGGAGCTGAGAGGAGTTGGCCCCCCTCAGGCTCTGACCTACCCCCCTCGGCCGACCGCTACCCCCAGGATTTTTTTGGAAGAATTTCGTATAGAAAATTATGATAAATATACGCCTGGATTAGGTGTAAATGAGCTCAGAATAGCTTATCTTAACTTATTTTAATGAAAAATAAGCCAAAAACCTTGAGCTTAGCCAAAAGTCGGACTTTTCGGCTAATCACCCCCTCAGCCTGCATCAGCCGAAATTCTAGCTCATGTCTGTCAATAAGTACTGTAGTTTTACTTTACAGCCTGAAATTGACAGTGTTGCCAGGTCTGCAGACCAAAAAAACCCTAAATCAGAGAAAAAATTCCCCCAGAAATTTCAGAATACCCCCAAAAATCCCCCCAGATTTAAAATGTACTTTTAGAGCTGACGGAAGCTGAATTTCACATTGCAGCACAAGACAGATATAGTGAGAAACAGAAAGAATGAAATTTATTACATGTACAACTAAATTGTAAATTGAAATTCTGCAACAAATCACTCAAATTACGATCACACCAGGGATTAGACAGCGAGAAAACTACAGAATAATGATGAAATTTCCTAAAACTTTGTTTCAAGTTATGCCACGGTTATAGTTTACTTCACGTTGATTCTAATATCCATTCTTATATAATGCCGCGTATCCACTCCATATGTCTAATTTTTTACTATTGCAAAAGAATTTCTAAAGTTGAGAGTTTGAAAGTTGCTCATAAAAGTTCTTTAGAATGAAACATGTCAAACCTCGATTTTTTTGGTCGACAGATGGATGACATTACATTTTTTCAGACAAACGCGTTGAACATTGATTGATCACTGGTAAAAAAATAAGATTCCGTCATTGGTATGAAGAATCAAAAATCCCAAACCTCTAAAGAATCCCCTAAATTTTTGCAAATTCCCCCAAAATACCCCCAACCCCCAAAAAATTTCCAAATCCCCCAGATTTGTACCCCCAGACCCTCAGATGAAATTTTCACCCCCAAATGGTGGCAAAATACCCCCAGATTTGGGGGTAAGGGGCCGTCCATAAACGACGTCTTTCCAAAATCCCGATTTTTCGGACCCCCCTCCCCCCAAAATCGCCTTGCGTCGTTTCTGGGGACCCCCTCCCCCCTAGGCGACGTCGTTTTCGATTTACCCCCCCCCACCGATAGAAGTGCAGTACATGCAGTACTGTCATTTTTTCTTGTTGTCATACTGTACAATGAATTGAATAGATCCCTTCAACCACTCTGGGAAGCTTTTCTGAATGTAGAAATCTTTGACAGAATGTACATAAATTGAAAATAATACATTCAAAGTTTCCTAAAATTCCGAAATAAGCGACGTCGTTTTTTGCTACCCCCTCCCCCTCCTGGTGCGTCGTCTATCGTCGCATTTCAGCCGACCCCCCCCTCCTCCCTCTGGAACGACGTCGTTTATGGACGGCCCCTAAAACCCGCAACCTGGCAACCCTGGCAATTGATATGCAGTCAATGAGACCTAACGAACAATGACAAAACGAAATACGTACTGTATATCAATGTACAACAATGTCTGTAGATACGATTTGATTGATAAAAGAAGCAGTGCGAAGTTACTCCAAACAATACTGGCGATCTCTAGCAAGAATGAAACTTTGTTGGGACAGATGGTAGTCAGAGGACTAAAAATCCTTAAAATTCGACATTTAGGAAGGATATCACTAATAAAATGAACATCTCAAAAATGTCTAGTTACAAGGAAAACAAAGATCGCAGGGAATTTTCGATGAAAATTGCACTAAACTGAATAAAAATACCGATTCCCAAATACCTGGGTATTCCCAAAATAATCGGTATACCGGGTATGGGTATTTATTAAAATACCTGGAATCGGTAGGTATTTATTGGGTAGGTATTCCCAAAAATACCCAATTTTCGGTATGGGTTCGGTATACCCAATCAACAGTAGCACAGGCCTCTACGCAAAAGTTCGATTTTCAACTTAGAATCGATAGAATCAGCATCTTAAGTGGCTCTTAAGTGAATGCAAAAACATTCCCTACGTGAACCACTTTAGGCACACTTTGAGTGCGGTTGTACAGGCTTTGCCACAAATTTTCTCTATGGCCAGGCACGCAAAGCGATATAGGGATTGGATATTTTATCTGCATATTCTGCATTTTTGCCGCTATGCCAGTCTGCTATGTTATTGTTTTAGGCATACAATCTGGGCACCGGAGTCGGCGTTTCAGTATTGGAGATAATAAGTGCATTCGGGAAGGTTGCAGACCTAAAGGTACCGTAATGTTGTTTATATGTAAAGCACTCAAGGTTTCTCTAAAATAAAAACGACTGAATTTATAATGTCTACTCTGTTCTATAAAATCCGCTCTTTAACAAACTATGTACACATGATGTACTATCATACAGTATAGATAAAAAATTGTCCCATCGCTTTTTCGGCCTTCACTCAAACGTTTCGTTCTCAGTCACTTCTTTACCGATTTGGCTCAAATTTTCAGCAAACATAAACTACATGGTTGGCTAAATATTCTGCAAGCTTAGTGTCAAAATTCCGACTCATACTGGTTTTATGACCCGAAAACTAGGAATGAGGGTGCTCTACGCAAGTTTATTTTTCTCGGTAATACAAGGAGTACAGGCCTGAAACCTGCAGGAATGATTGTTGTTGCTATTGGGCATAACATACTAAGCGGGCAGCCCTGTAGCTCAAAGGGCACTAAAATTGGGGAATTTAAAAAACATGACTAAATATGACTTTTCGTCGTAAAACCGGCAAAATGACGATTCTAAAGATTTTCGTTTTTCAAAAAAAAACGCTGCAGGGATGGTTTCTATGGTGTGGAACAGAGTTTTAAATATCAGGTTCACTTATTTGTCGAACTTCCTGCTACAATCTATGTTGATTAACAACAGATTCAGTGCTTTGATTCTAGAAGGTGCAGATTTCTTAACTATGGGATTTTCACTCATGTTTTTGAAATTCCCCCATTTTAGTGCCCTTTGAGCTACAGGGCTGCCCGCTTAGTATGTTATGCCCAATAGCAACATCAATCATTCCTGCAAGTTTCAGGACTGTACTCCTTGTATTACCGAAAAAAAAAATAAATTTGCGTGGACCACCCTCATTCCTAGTTTTCGGGTCATAAAACCAGCATGAGTCGGAATTTTGGCACTAAACTTGCAGAATATTTAGCCAACCATGTTGTTAATTTTAGCCAAATCGGTAAAGAAGTGACTGAGAACGAAACAGAGTCAAAGTTTTATCGCCCGAGTAACACAAAACCGTCGGAGCGACAGGCCACGAGTCGCCATATTTGACATATTACGTAGCCTAACTAAATAACAAATGCTGCGGCAAATTTTGCGTTTTTACCAAGGCCGTAAATTTGTCCAAAGACTTAGCATTCACAACTTCATTAGGCAGTTGATTCCAGAACTTTACCACCTTATGAGTGAAAAAGTTTAGTCTACAATTTAGATGTTTTTTAGAAATAGGGATAGCTAGCAAAACGTTTGAGTGAAGGATGAAGCGATGGGAAGTAGTCGACACAAAGCCCAACCCAGGCCGTCGAAAGTCAGCAATGGCAAGTAGATAAATGGGGACCAAACCTTAGCTGTCTTGCACACACCGACAGCAAAAGGGGAGGGTTGTTGTTAAGGAGGCTGCCGGACTTTGTGTCTCTTCCTGCTCTATAGCAGTTGGCTACTCCTAGTCCGAAAGGACAAAAAGTTACAACAACAACAAGGCCGAAAAAGCGCTGGGACACTTTTTTATCTATACTGTGTATAAGAGGCAGTACACAAAAAAATCGAACCTTGGTCTGTATGTAAAGCTGATTTTTCAAAATGGGCCTAGAGAGCTGAAACTTTCAGGCTTTGTAGACCACAAAACGGCATTGGTCATTTGCAAATGGCTAAAGAGGCAATTGGACTGTCTGTCAGGCAGTATGCACAAACTGTCTGAATTCTGTCTTAAAGTTTTTTGGCGTTTTTTAGACTTTGGCAGCCAATATCTCAAAAACTGTATATGGTTCCCTATCAAGATAAGGACAGATTCGAAATTTAAGCATTCGAAATTTAATTTTACGTCTGATGGTCATATTCTTGTTGCTGAAATCTGGGACCTAAGCAGAAACCTTGTTTTTCATGCAAGCTGCCTGACTTTGAAAACCAGTAAGTCGATAAGGAATTATTGATTTTTTACTGCAAACACATCATTTCAGAGGTGCTTCGATAAGTGTAGGATAAACTGTCGAATTGTGCACACCAGTTTGTCCAATTTTGCTCCGTTTGAATGCAACTGGTCAGTGTCCCGCTTTTTATTTTGCAATTGTGCATGATAGCCATAGGTGAGCCGCAGGGGTCTGGATGAAAACTATGACTAGTGGAAAAAAGTTGGCGAAAACAGCCACAGGAAGAAACTGATGATGGAGTGAATGAACTTTTTGATGATGAACTTCATGCAGATGAGGATGAAGAACAAAGTCTCCCAGATGACCCAGAAGAATCAATCGAAGAACACTGTTTACATGCCCTGTGGATGGGTGCACCAAACAGTTTCAATACTATGGAAATTTGGTTTGGCATAGTGAAGTTGGAAAAGATCACTTTGAACCTGACCATGTCAGTATGCAGGACGTTGTTGAGTCATCTTGAAAAGCTCGACACAAATCCAGTTATTCCAGAAATGCATGAAGAACTAAGATTGCTGGAGATGCGACACAGCCGCTGTAACAGAAACATACATGTCGCTGGGTTTTTCCGTGGGGGGGGGACCTTTTTGAAATCCCAAATAGGGTTTTGGGACCAAGTCCAAAGTGGGTTTTGCGACCTTTTTTGGGGTCCAAAGGTGGGTTTTGTCGACCTTTTTTTGGGGTAAAAAGTGGGTTTTGTCGACCTTTTTTAGGGATTCTGGGGCGAAAAATGGCCTCAAAACCCTATTTGGACCGAAAAAAGCCTTTAAAACCCTGTTTTTGCATTAAAAATGCCTTAAAAACCCTGTTCCGGTTGAAAAAAATGCCTTAAAACCGAATATTGAGGCAACGAATGTAATAAAACGCTGTTTTGCGCTCAAAATACGTATTGAATATGAGTTTCAGCGATAAAATACTGATTGAAATGCGATATATTGACTAAAAATAGTTCACAGAACCCTAATTTCAATTCTGAGGCACGCGCAAAACCCTGTTTTGGCTTATAAGTTTACTAAAAAACCATATTTAGTGATTTAAATGCAGTTCTTAAACCCTGTTTAGGGTTTCTAATCAACCTAAAAACCCTTTCTAGGCTTTCTAGCCAGTGCTAAAACCCTGTTTAGAGTTTCAAAGTAACCTAAAAACCCTAATCAGGCTTTGAAAGCAACCTGAAAACCCTAATCAGGTTTGAAAGTAACCTAAAAACCCTAATTAGGGTTTCAAAGTAACCTGAAAACCCTGTTTAGGGTTTCAAAGTAGCCTAAAAACCCCAATCAGGGTTTAAAAGTAACCTGAAATCCCTGTTTAGGGTTTCAAAGTAGCCTAAAAACCCTAATCAGGGTTTCAAAGTAACCTGAAAACCCTAATCCGGGTTTAAAAGTAACCTGAAAACCCTGTTTAGGGTTTCAAAGTAGCCTAAAAACCCTAATCAGGGTTTAAAAGTAACCTGAAAACCCTAATCAGGGTTTCAAAGTAGCCTAAAAACCCTGTTTAGGGTTTTAAAGTAGCCTAAAAACCCTAATCAGGGTTTGAAAGTAACCTCAAAACCCTGTTTAGGGTTTCAAAGTAGCCTAAAAACCCTAATCAGGGTTTGAAAGTAACCTCAAAACCCTAATCAGGGTTTGAAAGTAACCTGAAAACCCTAATCAGGGTTTCAAAGTAGCCTAAAAACCCTGTTTAGGGTTTTAAAGTAGCCTAAAAACCCTAATCAGGGTTTGAAAGTAACCTGAAAACCCTGTTTAGGGTTTCAAAGTAGCCTAAAAACCCTAATCAGGGTTTGAAAGTAACCTGAAAACCCTAATCAGGGTTTGAAAGTAACCTGAAAACCCTAATCAGGGTTTGAAAGTAACCTGAAAACCCTAATCAGGGTTTCAAAGTAGCCTAAAAACCCTGTTTAGGGTTTTAAAGTAGCCTAAAAACCCTAATCAGGGTTTGAAAGTAACCTGAAAACCCTAATCAGGGTTTGAAAGTAACCTGAAAACCCTAATCAGGGTTTCAAAGTAGCCTAAAAACCCTGTTTAGGGTTTTAAAGTAGCCTAAAAACCCTAATCAGAGTTTGAAAGTAACCTAAAAACCCTAATCAGGGTTTGACAGTAACCTGAAAACCCTGTTTAGGGTTTCAAAGTAGCTTAAAAACCTTAATCATGGTTTAAAAGTAACCTGAAAACCCTGTTTAGGGTTTAAAAGTAGCCTAAAAACCCTAATCATGGTTTAAAAGTAACCTGAAAACCCTGTTTAGGGTTTCTAAGCAGTCTAAAAACCCTAATCAGGGTTTGAAAGTAACCTGAAAACCCTAATCAGGGTTTCTAAGCAGTCTAAAAACCCTATTTAGGATTTCCGACCCTTACAAAACCCTGTTTTGGGTTGTATGGCAGCCGAAAACCCAATTTTGTGCTGCAGAATGTATTGTCTGGGCTAAAATTTTCTTTACTTTGGAATCCAAAAGTGGGTTTTCAGGTCCCCCCCAAAAAATCCGCTGGGGGGACTTTTGACGAAAAATCGGGCTTGGGGGGGGGCCGGCCCCCCCTTTACCCCCCCAACGACATGTATGAACAGAAACATACCTCTGCTTGGAAGAGGTTGGGCCTTACAGCAGCCTGCTCTAAATATACGATTTTCAAGGAAACAACCAAGATTTCTAGATCAAGCGTACATGCAAGGAAATCCCCTAAAATTTGACCCAAAGCAAACTGTCACACTCATGCGAAAGAAAACAGGGCCAGGTTAAATAATAATGTCATATTGCTGAAATTACAAATAAATTACACAAAACTTATTGCAGATGAGAAACTAGTATTTGACAGTACTAAGTACCTGACTGAAACTCAAATAACCGCTTGATACCTACCATGCCGCGTTTACGGCGGTCTTGTTCCTCGGGCCTAGGACGCCAACCGCGTTTTTGACGTCAGCATTTTTGGTCGAAGCCCTCGACGGCGGATGCCCCGGGGGTGTAGACCGGTCGTGTTGCTCGCGATTTAGTATGTCGGACATCCTTTGTCGCTGGTAGAGAAAGAGTTCCCAAAAATTTTATTTCTGCATCAGATCCCTTTTGGGATGGACATCCCTACAGCTGGGAGATGTGACACGTCTCACGGGGACCTTGGAAACAGCAACTGTTTTTAGCTACAATTGCAGTTGGAACTCGCTGTTTGGCCCTACAGTACACATGGATGAATTCGTATTGAACCAGTATTAGAAAGGCACTTTTATTGGGCAAGCCGCCCACCACCGGTCAGTGTTTAGAAAGGCAGTAGCGCATTTTTTAGTGGATCCATTCGACCGGCGGTCAGTGTTTAGAAAGGCAGCAGCGCATTTTTACCGGCAGCCTATAAGATTAGCTTTTCGTTAAGCGTGTAGGATGCAATTGTATCTTAAAGGGTGTGCTCTCGGCGCCGTTCGGCTCGCTCGTTGTAAAGCTGCTAGCCTTAGCCACTCCAGCAGGAAGGAGAGTTTACTCGAACAGTTCGTTCTCAGTCATTTCTCTATGAATTGGAAGCGAAATATGGTTTTTGAAAGATTTGCCTAAAGAGTGTCAGAATTCTCTGGATTGGAAGGGAAAATCCCTGTTTTTGAAAAATTTCCCAAAGGAATGCCAGAATTCCTTAGAAGCAAAAGCTGTTTTGAAAGATTTGCGTAAAGAGTGCCAGTATTCTTTGGAAGCAAAAGCTGTTTTGAAAGATTTGCGTAAAGAGTGCCAGAATTCTTTGGAAGGGAAAGCTGCTATGTGTCGCAGAATTCGTTAGACGAAGGGAAAGCTGCTTATCGAGAGATTTGCTTAGAGTGCCAGAATTCTTTGGATTGGAAAGGGAAATTACTCTTTTTGAAAGATTTGCCAGAAGAATGTAGAATTCTTTGGAAGGGAAGGCTGCATTCTGAAAGATTTGCCTAAAGAGTGCCAGATTTCTTTGGAAGCGAAAGCTGGTTTTTGAAAGATTTGCCTAAAGAGTGCCAGAATTCTTTGGAAGCGAAAGCTGCTTTTTAGAAGATTTGCCTAAAGGTTGCCAGAATTGTTTGGAAGCGAAAGCTGCTTTTTGAAAGATTTGCCTAAAGAGTCGAGAGGTCGACATTTGGGAAAATTATTTTCCGACGCGGCTGATATCACGCCCCCGAATAAGTAAAAAGACATCAGCCAAAAAGGTAGGTATCAAGGGCATAATGAGCTACTCCTCTCAGAAGGCCAGACAACAACGTGAAGCAACTGTAACTCCTACTGCAACAGCTGCACCATTTAACCCTCCACTACCAAAAAAGAGAAATTATGACCTGCAGCCCATGACACCAGCTGCTTTGGACCCACAATTGTAAAGCAACAGTGGTGTCTGGGAAGCTTTACTGGCGACGGCGACTACTGGCCGACTTTGCAGACTGACGGCAGACTAACTAGCTGTTGGCGCCGGGGCGTTTATATAAGTGTAGACCTTTGGCCGCGTGGGCCTTGAGACGTTATGGCTAATAGCCTGCTTTGCAGGCATTCCGGCATCGGCACCGGAGAGATGCCGTTCAGATAGCATACCAAAACATGTCTGCAACCTTTGACTAGAGTGCATTCCAAGCTACCATAGTCAGAGGCTAGGACTTCTTTACAATTTCTTCCCGACTAGGGAAAATGTCTGAAACATTTTTAAATGCGAAGACATTTTAGAAGACATTCAGTCTTTCTTAATGCTCCAAAAGAAGGTCTACACAATTTCGAGAACTCCGGTCTCTTAACTAAAATCAGAAATTAGGAGGGCCAACAGCTCCAACTAACACAAATATACAACAACAGATGTAAGCAAAACAAGGCACAAACTACTCAACAAAATTTTTAAATTTGCACTATGACACATTGGTGGGTTGTGGTTGTAGGCGCGTGTGTGTGGATCGGCAATGCACGGTGCCCCGTGTAGTGTGGCGAAGACGGCAAGACCGGCCGGGTTTTATCTGGCAACAGTAATAATAACGGGGTAGTAGGCACGGCGAACACTAATGCACAGACTAACTAATCTGACAGGGCAGCGCAGTCGGCCGACCTGCCAGTTACGGCTAAAGTCTATTACAACGCAGGGGTGACAGCTAAGGTAATCACCACTGCATGCGAATACCCAATCACACCTGAAACGTGCATGCACAACTACAATACATACGCACTCACACGACACCACCCCCCTCCTTTAAGAAAGAGGCGGTGTGCCGGCAGAAAGATAGAATAACATAAGTCAACACAACAACGTATCACAAATCGTAGGTCAACCGTTGGGGTTTCTTGATCTGCTGCCGGTCTCTCAGGTTGCAACGTTGTTGTGGCGGCGTGTAGAACGGCGTGGCTAACTGAGCCTGTTGCGGGGGTGGCAATTGAGGGGGAGTCTGCTGCCCACCTCCAGCTTGTCTGTTTGGTCTGACCATTTGCAAGACATCCTCATCGTCTGACGGGCTGTTGGCATAGGCATAATGGCGCTTGCAATGGCGAGCATTGACAACTTGCCCATCTTCTAGACGGTAGGTCCAAAAGCCAAGCACTTCCAAAATCCTCAGAGGCGAAGTGTAAGGCGACTGGCCCTTTCTGACTTGCACGGCTGGTCTTCTTACGCGGACCTTTTCTCCCCTCCGATATGGCTCAGGGTAGTACAGCTTGCCAATTAGCTGTCTGTCCACTGCTGGCTCCCGTGACTGCGATTGAGGTTCTCTGACCGTGTCTGGTGTAGATTTTGCAGTCGGCTTTGGGAACTGGAACGGCAGGCGGGCTGCCTATTCCAAACTCATGGCTGATGAATTGAGGACCATTGCCACTGAGTAACTGAGCTGGGTGAACATAGCGGGCAAACACTTCCTTCAGCCAGTTGATAATGGTAGTGCTTGTGGTGTCCTCCGTCCACAACACTTCGGGAAACTTGCTCATGTAGTCAACCAGGACTACACAGTATCCACGTCCATTTGGCGCGTTAGCAAAGCGGCCCGTGATGTCGATAGCGAGCTCAGTCCATGGAGTGGTAGGCGTTGGTCACTCCTGAACTGGCTGTTTCACGCGTGGTGTGGATTTTGAACTCTGCTCACATGGTTGGCATGCCTTGACCGTGTGTCCGACCTGTGTGTCCATACCAGGCCACCAGTAACATGTGCGGAGCAGACGTTTCATCCTGTCGATTCCGGGGTGGCCCTTGCTAAGTGCTGGCGGCAACCGTTCCTTGGGAGTACTGCGTTTTAGGTGTTTCACCACCTGCTGCAGTGTTCTGTCCCTTGCTGTGAGCTTCTTCAGGCTAGACCAGGTGGGCCCACTGAGCTGCTCAGTCACAGCATGTAGTGCCCTGACGAACGGGTCTGGCACACCTCTGGTTGCTTGCTTGGCTCGATTTGACTCAGGGATGCGGCTGAGGGCGTCCACCACGATGTTGGCTTTGCCAGGTGTGTGCTGCACAGTGAAGTTGAACACACTGAGGCGCTCAAACCAACGTCCGAACTTGCCACTCTTCCTGCCATTGCCATACTGCTTCAGCAATGAGGTGACAGCTTGGTGGTCAGTTCTGAGCACAAAGTGGCGGCCCAGCAGGAACTTCTCCCAGTATTCAGCGAAGTACATGGCAGCCAGAGCTTCTCTCTCGCTTGCAGAGTAGTTGCGCTGTCTCTCATCGAGGGTGTGGCTACCATAGGCCACAGGTTGCTCCCTGCCATTGGGCTGAATCTGGCTAAGTGCGGCTCCAATGCCGCAATCGCTGGCATCAGTTGTCAGGATCGTCTCTCTGTTTGGGTCAAAGAGAGCTAGCTGTAGATCCTTTGAAACTGCTCCCTTCAGCTTCTTGAAAGATTGTTGTTGTGCGTCGCCCCAAGTGAACTTGACAAACTGGTTGTTTGTTTTGCCAGTCTTGCTTGCTGCCTTCCTTGTGAGGGCTCTGAGCGGCTCTGCCATCTGGTGCAGCTCTCTGATGTACTCGGACTGGTAGTTGATAACCCCCAAAAATCGCTGAACTTCTTTGGTTGTAGTTGGCACTGGAAAATCGAGGATGGGCTGCAGATTCTCCTTGGCAGGCTTGATGCACCCATGTGACACCACACGACCCAGAAACTTGACTTCTGGCTGAGCAAACTTGCACTTCTTGATGTTCAGGCGGAGGTTGGCTTGGTCCAACTTCTCCAGCACCTGATGAAGTGTCTCATCATGTGTGTCCTTGTCTGGCGCATGGACAATGATGTCGTCCACATAGGGAGTGCATCCAGGCACCTCCTGAAGGAGTTCAGAGATGAACTTTTGAGCCACGGCGCCAGCATCGCACAGTCCCATTGGCAGTCTGTTGTACTGGAACAGGCCCAAGGGTGTGATTGTTGCAGTGAGCGGCTTGCTGTCTTCATGCAACGCGATGTTGTGGGAGAATTTTACCAAATCCAAAGTGGTAAACACAGAAGATTTGGCTAGGCGCTGGTGCACATCTCTGATGTTGGGCAGTGGAAAGCGCACTGGTTTCACGAAACGATTGAGGCGGGTCAGGTCAGTAGTGACACGCACTGACCCATCTGGCTTGTCTGCAGCTACCATGGGGTTGACAACTGTTGAACGGTCCACTTTTGTCCAAATCCCCAGGTCTGCCAGCTCCTGGATTGCTTTTAGAGCACCCTCATTGCGGTAGACTGGAATTGAACGCAGTTTGCACTCATAGGGTTGCATGTCTGGCTCCAGTTCAATCCTGTGCTCCAGGTCTGGAATCAATCCCATCTCAGGGCTGAGGAGAGAAGGGTAGCGCCCTCCAATGAGCGCTTGGTAGGTCCCTGGGCTGGAGGGTGGTCGATGTACAGACAGCGGTGCTCCAGACACTGCCCTGACAGACAGGTCTCCACCCGTGAGTTGCACCCAAATCCAGAGCTTGAATGCAGTCCTTCCCCAAAACGGCACTGCACTGAGGGGGTAGCACATAGAATAGTGCCTGAGCTGACCGATCTCTGTGGTTGACTGTGCACTGAAAAGTGCGAAGATCGGCATCCACTTGGGAGCTGTCGAAGTTATGCAAACGGCAGTCAGTGGCAGCCTGCAAACGTCTTCAATCCAGGAAACAGCCTCTGGATGAGCGGTTCCGGTAGTCCAGAGATATCAGCCTGACTATCCACAGCGCAGGTGATATTCTGCATCGGCTGATCAGTTGGCTTCACTTGCACTGTCAGCTGGAATGCACGTTGTACAGCCCCAATGGACACTGAACGAACGACCTTGCTTGCACCAGCTCCATAGCTGGCTTTCTTTCTGCAAACGGCTTCGAAGTGTCCCACGTTGTGGCAGAAACGGCATGTCTGATTGCGGGCTGGGCAACTGTCACGGTTTCTGTGTCTCTCGCGACCACAATTGCCACATCTTGCACCCGGCTTTGATTGCTGACTGCTTGACTGCTGCTGTTGAGGGCGTGGTCTCTGTCCCCATTTCTTCTTTGAGACCGAGTCTGGCTTCCTCTTGTAGGTAGCAGCTACTGCTTGACTCACAGTAGGCATTGTTGTTGCATCATCAATGGCTGTTTGATCTGCCTTGGCAACCTCAGCAGCTTGGAAGGCATTGAAGAACTCCTCTAGATTTGGCGCGGCGCGTGTTAGGAGTTGCTCCTGAACAGGTTTATGTGTACTACCAATAGCACAAACTAACTGTAGGGCGATGAAGTAGTCCAGGTCCTTGTTGGCCAGGTCACAATCTTGGGCTGCTTTTCTGAGTCTACACATGAGCTCACGGCTTACGGCTAAAGTCTATTACAACGCAGGGGTGACAGCTAAGGTAATCACCACTGCATGTGAATACCCAATCACACCTGAAACGTGCATGCACAACTACAATATGTACGCACTCACACGACACACTAATCATTCTATCAACTAAATTGTTTGAGCTTGGCGCTTGATGCTTTCGTCTGTGCTGGCACCTACACTCCTTATTACAATAAAGCTAATGAATAATAACAACAATGCTATTTTCACAAGTTTCTTCCTAAGCTTGTCCACCACAACTATTTGAACATGGGCGCCTCTTGATCTGACGGACCGACGCAGCAGTCATCGAGTTCTGCCTCCAGCTCGTCCAGGTTCATTTCCAGTTCTTTGGAGTTGGCTTGGCGAAGGCTTGTCACTTGTCTGCGGACATTGTCGATAGTCAGTTGCAGCGTGTTGTCGATGCACGACTGCAAAACTACACATCTTCCGAGAATTCTATCCATGGCCTCGGCATTGCTAAGCTCAACTTGAGTTCTGTGAAGTGGGCGTTCAGGATCCTCAACTGACTCGTTCAGGGTGATGGACCGTTCAGGCACCACAAAGTCTCGACCCAAAGTATGCCAACTTTCGTACTGACTCAGTCGAATCGATAACTGACGAGTAGGAAAGGTGACATATGGAAGCTGCTCAGTCCAGACAAAAGTGGCAGGTCCCATTAATCGCCAAAAGGGACTCCCCAGGACTAAGTCATAACTAGGGTTTTGCGTTAAAGTCACCATAATCCGAAGAGCATAGAAAGCAGCTCCACAGCGTCTGTCTTTCCAGCTTTTCATAATCAAATCAACCCAGCCATGTCTGTTTACGATGGGAACAGGCTTAGTTATAGACTTTCTGCTGTTCATTTTTGTGTCGTAATTAAACAGCTCATTACTAATTACATTATCAGATTCCGAAGGCAAAATTGCTGCGGAAACAAATTGAGCCAGGCATCGATTACCAGCTACATCCCAACAGGAACCACTTGAGTCAGCTAAGATAATCCGTGTCTGCAGGAAATACGCACCTTTTTGTTCTGGGCCTAGTTTTTGTAAAATATGTCTAGGCGCAAAATCGCAATTCGCGCGATCAGCACAAATACTAGTACTTACAGTAGACTCTTGGCCAGGCCGTTGCCAAGGTTCAGTACAGTGGTGCCAACTGCCAATTTCCGGTACTGCAGTTGGTCGAACAGCGACAAAATCTAGACAATAAATTATTTAGATTTATGCAGCGCTAACCCTACATTCATTCTAGGGCGCAAAAGAATCGACGTTTTCCTCCATTGCTTCCCCCGATTAGGTCAATGAGGTCGTCACATCTTGGCAAGGGACGGCTACTTTTCTTAGTCACCATGTTAACTTTTCGATAATCTATTACAAATCGCAGTTCGCCGTCTTTCTTTGGGACCAAAAGAACAGAAGAAGCCCAAGGTGATGAGGAAGGTTCAATGACGCCCTGTTTTAACCCTATGTATCACACCGCTTTCCTGGTTGTCGGAAAATCGCGCGGTCCCCGATAGCTATCGGACGCATAAAACTTTTAGTTCCCGACGTAAAAATTATCGGGAAAAAATTCCCGAGTTTTTTTCCCGATAGCTTCTGAGAATTTCGCCTGAAAATTCCCGACAATTTGAAAAAATTCCGCAAAATTTTTCCCGATACCCAAAATAAAAAAAGACTAAAAAAGGGGAGACTATTTCTTTGTTTATTTTCCATGTTTTGAAGGTATTTTAGAGGCGGGAATGAAGTGCCGTGCCTTTTTCACATGATATATCTGACCTCTACCTACTTTTCAAGAGGAGAGGTAGGAGGTGTTTTTTCTCTGTTCTAATCTTTCCGGACCCCCGGGGGTAACCCCCCGCCGGCGTCAGACCCCAAAGCTCCTCCTCGGATGACCTGTTACATGTATGCTTTCCAGTATGAATTAAATGCTATTGTATGGACCGTACGTACAATATGTGTCACTGAGACGACATGGCAAGGTCGGTCGGTCGGTCGAGGCAATTATTTGAATATTACGGCGTCCAGTCTGAGCTCTGCGAGCAACGGCGGCAGCGCAGCCAGTCGGCCTGTACGTGCATTGTTTGTTTGATAGGAGTGTATGGCGGTCTAACCTCAACTACAGCGCCGTTTCTCACATCAAGGGCCGTTTGCGTTCCTCAAATCCAAGGCCATTTTGCAGCTCGTGGGCATTTCGCCAAGTTAGTCATCAACTGCTACGTACAGTACTACTACTAGGTAAGCTACTGTCTGTTGCTTACGCCCTCCCTGGCCGTACTCATTCCCGGCTGTACCGTTTCCCGTTTGTACCCCCGGCCGTACCCCTTCCCGGTCATACGTACATACCCCGTCCCGGCAGTCCCCCGTCTCCGCTGTACCCCATCTCGGCTGTACCCCGTCCAGGCAGTATCCCGTCTTGGCTGTACCCCGTCCGGGCAGTACCCCGTCTCGGCTGTCCCCCGTCCAGGCTGTCTCCTAATTGTGTTACATACACACAATCCGCTGCCATACCAATTTCCGAGCCACACGGTCTCTGACCATACCCCCTTCCATACATGTAACAGGTCATGCACCGAAGGGGGTTAGTGGGGCTCTGGCACCGGTCGCGGGCTCTGAGCCTAAATTAAAGGAAATTTGCTCAAAAAATTACTTGCCAGAAAATCGGAGAGGTGTTAAAAAGTAGTCTCGGGGGCCCCATCGCATGGCCTAAGCAATAAATAGGGTTTAACTCCCCCCAGCCGAAAACCCAGCTACATGTATGCTACATGTACAACACCTAAACGAATTATTTTTGATCCAATAAACACCGGATTACCATACGGCAGACATGGGCAATGGGGGCTGGCTTAGGGGGGTTGCCCCCCTCAGGCTCTCACCAACCCCCCTCAGCAGGACGGTACCCCCTCAGGAATTTTAAGGAAAAATTTGGTATAGAAAATTACGATAAAAATACCCCTGGATTAGGATTAAATGAGATTTGAAGAACTTATTTTAACATAATCTAATGAAAAATAAGCCAAAAAATGTTGTGGAAAGCCAAAATTCGGACTTTTTGGTTTACCACGCACTCAGCCCCATGCATGGTCCGGAAAAATGGGTTGGGGTAGTCAAAATCCGAAATTTTGGGGGTGGGCCTGCCGGTTTGGGGGGGGTCGCGGCGATTTTGGTAGGTGGGGTCAGGAACAAAAATCGGCTTCAGGTGGGTGGGTGGGGTCGTTTGGGGGGGGGGGGGGTCGAGCCCAACTTGGGGGTGGGCAAACCCCCCAGACCCCCCAGCCCATGTATGCTCAGCCCCCCTCAGGAAATGAAAATTCTACCCCCTTCAGCCGAAATGCTCTGCCATACGGTATATACCAGATAATAGATGCTCGTGGTAGCATCTTAACTCGGGGGAGACAACTTTTCTGAACCCCTCAGATTGGATGGGGAACAGATGTTTCCTACAAAAAATCGTCATTGCGCCAACTTATGATTTTAATAGGAGTATGTGGGCTAACGAAAACGGGACGACGACGTTTCGATGTTGGACATCGAGCAAATCGCGCATGACGAAGCTCCGGTGATAGCCAGCGAACAAAATCCGGTAGTCGACCCTCCAGTGATGGCCGTCTCCCAAAAAGCTGCCCACGACACTCCTCAGGTGGCCGTCTCCCAAATCGCTGCCCACGACGCTATGGAAGTGGCCACTGCCACAAAGGACGCCGAAGACGCTCAGGTGGTCACCCGACAGGAGGCTCCTGCCGCCGCCGCCAAGGTGCCGCTTATAACACAATTTTA